>JACDRQ010000249.1:0-89085 GCA_013841215.1 Hycleus cichorii | reverse complement strand
CTAATTATTGCTCATTATTTGTTCCATCATTAGTCCTTTTTGTAAAATTTCAGTATTGTTTAAGAATCTTGTAAAAACCATGCAAAACATTATCATTAGATTCTTGAAAATGTTGTAAGAACCGAAAAAATTTGAACACCTTCGAATAACCTTTGGGTAGAAGCTCCTCTTTTAATTTCACATAATCAATCGGAAAATTGAGGAATTTTTCATGTTTTGAACCAATCATTGCTCAGAATCTCTTCGACCATTAATGTTTTTTCTAAAATTTCTGAATTGTGTAAAATTCTTCTAATTTTAGTGCTTCAAAACAAGCATTGGGAATTTTTCCCGTTACAAGCTGTCTCTACTAACCAAATTCATGCAAAACATTACTATCTGATAGTTTACCACTTGATATTTTTGAAAATATTATAAGAGCAGAAAATTGTTGGAAACCTTCGAGTAATCTTTGAGTAGAAGCTCCTTCTTTGACTTCACGTATTTTAGTACAAATCGTCCAAAAATTTTAGAATTTTCCATGTTTTGAACTAATTATTGCTCATTATCTCTTCGACGAATAATGTTTTTTGTAAAATCTCTGAATTGTGTAAAATTCTTCTAATTTTAGTGCCTCAAGCAAGTATTGGAAGTTTTCCCCGTTACAAACTGCCTCCCGCTTCGACTAATCAAATTCATACAAAACATTAATGTAGGATGTTCTTTCTATGCTTTACCATATTTCCGAATCATTTTTCAAGCACAATATCTTGTTAGGTAGAGTGCTAAAGGAAAATCCACTTTCATCGACGTTTCGAGCAGCTGCCACATACAAGATTTGCCAATTTGTTCAGTCAAGCAGTAATAATTTCCTGATCAATGATTATAAGCGAAACAATATGACGGAATCCATCAAGCCAACCATCTGAAAGCTACAAGTTCCAAATTCTCTCAAAAAATAAGAGAAATATGCCAGAAAATTTCTCACAACTAACTGTAGCAATGTTATTCCAGTTTAGTGTAGAATTTTTCCCACATTTCTAATATTTTTTTAATCTTTCCATCAGTTCTTAGACTTGAAAATCTTAGCTATTACCCTTTTTTATCCCCGTTTTTGCTATTTTCAATTATCGTAAGTATTAATTAACGATTGAAGTTGTTTCTATGGCTGCTTTTCGAATGTAAGTCTAGATTTTCAGGCATTTTAATCGTTGGTGCTTCTTTAGGGAAGAATTTTCTATTTCTTGGGTCCAGATTTTGAGATATTTCCATTATTAACCAATAGTTTTTGAAACAAATTTACCACCTAATTGTAAAAAACTGGAAAGTTTAGGCACTTTTGGCTAATTTTGGGATAACAGTTGGCTTTTATCCAGTTTTTGAAGAAAATTTCCGAATTGAAGATTTTAACAACACTAGAACTGGCTTCCTGTTTCCAGACTCCTATTTATATGTCCAGATCGAAAATGATTGGAAATTTTCCAGAGCAAAAAATTGGAATGCATTGTTCCAACTGCAAGGCATAAATTGTGCTTTTTAATATTAAATCTTAGACTATTTAGAGCATCGTTATTTTAGAAGTGTCTCTATTAGAAGAGTGTCCACAATGATTCCTTTTGCTTTTCCAATACTGTTTGTTTGAATGTTTTTGAGTTGTTCGCTATGATTTTTTTCAGAGAACGTCTGCTCTCACAGTCTACAATCCTCTTGCATTATAAGCCCACATCCGGAATTGTACATTGTATATGCACATCTATAAGTTCGATAATAACTCTAATTTGGAATCGGTGCAGGTAATATGAATTGTCGTCGTTGTCGGTGCATGACATTGTTGAGTATTCGCGCATAATTTATGTTTATGTTATTCGTTAGAAACACAAGCGTGGGAACAGTGGCGTCCGGTGGTTTCACGTGCCATTACTCTACCGATAACTTTGTAAAACAAACAAACACCCTATAATGGTAATAATATTGTTTCCGACAAGCAACATTCACCCACAATAGTTTATGTATACAACATACATTCAATACAGAAAACTTGTTAAATAATGCTAACGGAAAACAACCGTAATTGTCTTAAAGTAATACATTGTATCTGTTAATTATACCTTAAATAGGGTATTTTATATTGGTATAGCGACATAGTATACACACCTGAATTTTCAAGGCTTTTTTCGAATAGTAAATGTACCTTCCGGTCTCTATTCCAGTTATTTTATAGAAAAAAGCACGTGTATAATCGTGTTTGCTGTTTCAAGATCATCGTCAATCTATTTCGTTGATTATGAAACAGCGAACAAAAAAAAATCGACGCAATCTCTTATTATAGATGAAGGTGAAGGTGATTGAATTGATTGAATCAAAGTCGAAAAGTCAAGGCTAGAGCAAACAATCTTTCTAATTTACTCGTTTCATATTATAACATGAAAAGGAAATGGAAAAATCCTATTATTGTCGAAAATTTTTGTTGTGTGTATATGCCGCATATGAGACGCCCATGTTGTAGGGTTATGGCTCCGGGTCAGTGGCAGGTCGTGTCCACTGATGCAGATAATGATTTAATGAGTGATTGGAAGATCAAGTTGGGACGTCACGCCAATGACCTTGCTTAAACCATGATCGAAGAATCACGAAGGGCATATGTCACTGACTGGAGTAAACAAATCGGCATCGTTTCTTGTTTCCATTTCTTCCTCCTTATTGGATTATTATCGTAAATTACAAATGAGAATTTTTAAGAATTGTTGACAGTAGTTGATAATTGGACACGTTCGTTTGATAAAAGGTTAATGACTTACCGAATTTCTACGGGTTTTGACCGATTACTGGGGATTATATCTCTATTAAGTGAAATCGTAAAAAGAAGATACCTTTAATTTGGTTTCAGAATAAATAGGCATTTTATCAATAACTCCACAACTGCATACAGGGGTGCTTCGCCAAATTTGAATGTTGGACATAAAACAACTAAGAAAGCTCCCAAAACATTTTTCCCTTCAGTCATTCTGAGTAAGTTGAGGTGGTTGGCTCGTTTTCAAAAACCGCCGCATTAGAGGAACTTTTTTTGACCAACTTGTTGGTGAGCTACGAGCTCTAAATTTTAATAAGGGATCCTTCTAAAAATCCTTGGAATATTTTTGAAATCATTTTCAAGCAATAGGACTTTTCATGTAAATTATGTACTTTTAGTTCGGCAATTCTGTGCAGTGTAGTAGTGTTGTAACCAGATGGAATAATAATGAGATATGATGGTATATTTCCAACTTTTGAGACAAAATCTCGAGAACAATAATAGTATGAATAATATCATTATAAAGTAGCGGTTTCTTATATACATTTCATAATAAAACTAGATAATATAATATCGGGTACGTGCATTGAAAATCAAAAGAAAATTCTAATTGACTATTTTGCTACGGAACAACGCTGTAGAGTTAAACAATTTGCTGATATTGAAAACAGAATTGGTAATTTCATTGAAATTCCTCCAACATTCATTGCAATCAATCATTGCAGGGTCGGCAATTGCCTCAGACTATGTTTGAGAAAGCAACCGAATTAAAGAGTACATCCTATTAATTGGTAAGCGATTTTGAGAGTTTTTAGAGAAGATTTTAGCTAAAGTCAGACCACGTAGCTCATCGGAAAGTCGGTCAAGGATTGCAACCATTGCAGGGCCGGCGATTGCCTCAGAAAATATGTTTGAAAAAGCGGCATTTTTAGTGTACCGAATTGAGCGATTTTAGGAATATTTTGACAACTTTTGGGGAAGATTTTAGCAAAAGTTTGACCACGTAGCTCATCGGGAAGTCGATGAAAAACATTTTTTGGGCAATACCACTATTTTCACCAATCAACAACAAATACAGTGTCAAAAAGAAACGTTTTTGACCGACTTCTTGATTAGTTACGAGATCTAAATTTTTCTGAAATGTTCTGTAAAGACCGCTCTACAAATCCACAAAATAGTTTCCGAATTGCTATATCTTTGAACAATATGGAATGGTCCACCTGGCAGTGGCAAAAATACAAATCTGGACTTGAAGAATCTTAAAAGCCTCACTTCAAAACTTGTCAAAATTTAGATGAACATCACGAACTAAAATTGTTTTCAAATAGCAAAATTCGATAAAATTTTGGCAATTTAACATGCAGACTCGATAGGCGGTATTCTCTCTAGTTCCAGTCCTGATAATCCATTGATTATAATTCTGCTCGGTTTTCCCAAATCTCGATCAATTTAATTAAAATTGCCCTTAACTAGTCAATCATACATAATGTTGACGGTTATTATCACAAATTTCGTCCAAAATTATTCCCAAGAAGTTGTTGACTTGACCCTTTAGTAATTGGTTTAGAAACATTTGCAAATTACACGAATACTAGCAACAATAAAGTTGTTTAAACATTTTTTTACAGTTTTAATAAAAGTATTAAGCTGAGATTTCCTCAATTTTATGATGTCATCACGACAATATAGAGAGTTATTACCTGGTCAACGACCATATCTACTCGTCTATTTAAAAAAAAATTAATCACACAGTCTTTCTATTCTATTTATTTTTTGTTAATAGAGATTTTAATTTTAATCTCCATATAATTATAGAAAAGGTCAAATGATATCGTTTATTGAATTTATGTATTTGAAAATGCACTTTTTACGTTATGTAAATACCGTCCAGTTAACATAAAATTAATAAATATCACATGGAAAGTCTGCTAACATAGATGCTATAGGAGTTCTATATTTGGTTCCAACGCCAATTGATAATGGTCGCGGTATTTTTGTTTTTTGGTATTAAATTCGCGTTAGATTTGCATGAAAATCGAAAAATTAGCAATTTGTTCCATCTACACCAATATCCGTACGTGTATATCTGCGTAAAACTGAATGAAAATGGATTTGGAATTTTAAATAGAACTACACAATTTGTATAAAAGTCAATATTGATATTGATATTGATTTAATAATCGTCCTTTTGATTGTATATAAAGAAGTAATAATTAATAGAATAAACTGTCAATATTTGTTTATTATATTAGAAATTAGGAATTTGAAACGATAATTTCCCAATTATTAGAAAAACGCAGCGGGAGATTTTCAAAGTTATCGCTTCAAAGTCAGCTGCTTTGACTCTAAAGTAATCAGTTTTGGGCTAATGAAAGTTCCAATGGATTATTTAAAATGCCTGTAAAGTATTTGAAACAAAACTTCTGCCTTGAAAAGCGTCAATTTTCAAGCAAAGCTTGTGTGTATATTAAAAATGTCAGTTTTTTCTTACAACATTATAAGATAAAATGAGAGGCGATGTATAAGATCAAAGGATTTTATTTCCCAATTATAGTAAGCCCCCTAAACAGGGACGCTTTATGGATGAGAAATCGGCTTCCGCCAGACTTCTCCGGCGTTCGTGGCGTCTCCAGAAGATTTTAATGATAATATCGGATCATAAAAAGGCGTCTAACAAGGCGGGTTTAGCCGTTTTCACGTTTAAGTTGGGATTTTTGGCAAATTTTGCTACTCGCAAGGAGTCTGCTGCTTTTAGGCGAGTTTCTAGTGAAAGTTTCGCTCAAATTCGGGAGTTTTTATAAAAAGTACCAAAGAATTTTAGGTCTTTTTGATTTATTTGATGATGTGCGAGTTGCATATTTTATTCGATTACTTAGAAAATTTGTCTCACTGTTTTTGCGGAATTTTTCGAATATTCGAATAAAACAATCAATTTCAATCGAAAATAATCGAACTAGAAAGAGAATCACTTACATAAATTTAAAAATTCTCCAATCACAACAATAAGGTTAGAAATTTGGGGAATTTTGTCGTGCCAACCGAATTTTTTGAAGAGTGCGCCGTTCAGAATCTTCAATCGGCCAATAGGGATTGGACATTTTGAATTGCGCGCGTTTCAAAAGAGGTTGGCAACAAAACTCCCCCGATATTCCTAAGCTTACTTGGAAAACTTGCGAATTTTAACGAATTCTTCGATATTTTCCTCGAAATCGTTCATTCCAATGAAACTCACTGGCGCGTTTAAATATATCGAACGAAATTCGATTATTATGGCAAATTTCGTTCCAAGACCCGGCTTTTCGACAGAAATCGCAACTTTTAAGTCTCCTCTCGAATTTACCGTTAAAACTCGATGAAAATCGACTTAAAGACTAATAGACGACAATTTTTATAGCTCACCTCCAATTCGGCACGAAATCCCCAACTGGAATCGTCTAAATTGTAGTTCTAAGTGGCGAAAAAAGCGATTGTTCTCTCGATTATCCATCACTAGAACCAAATTACTGCAAAAAATAAAGATAATTGTAGTCTTTATAAAAAACTCTAGAAATAGCCAGGATCATAAGTAATTCAAGGATATTTTACTACGAGAATTGAAGCATAATAAAACTGTTACCTTTACGGGTAGGTGATATTAATGGTCGTAGCGGTGCCAAATGGCAATTTACGACTCAAACTAGCCCTGCAATTGCCCTCTAAGGGTATAACTTAATCGTTTTTGGTAGTCTTCTTCACAAATTAGTTACAATTTTTCTGTGTTAAACGGTAATCATTTACAATTATCGGCGATTATCAACGAATTTGTTTAGAAATAATTATAGAACTATAGAATGTGTGATTATAATCAACAATTAAATTATAACCAATTAGATTTTGTGTAATTCTCGATAGAACGCCTGATCGTTTCGATCTGGGAAATGTTAATTATGTTTGTCTTTTGAGTTACCAGCACAAAATCGATAAAGTCGTCCGTAAATCTAGACACGATTTCTATTTAGTTTTAAAGTTTGAACCGAAGGCGAAGACGACAAAAAAGAGTATGATTTATTACAGGATTCTTAATACAAAAATAATTAATCAGTTTTCTCTTAAAACAACAGCAGAAGAAGACGGAAATAGTCGTGTATTTCGATTTAAAAAGAGCAAGACAGGCGTGTGTGTGTAGTTGTTGATGTTAATTATCCTGAACCGCAATAATGAACGTTATTTTTGGTAATTTATTATGTTAAGCGCTTCCGAATTTATGGTACCGTAGGTGATATAATTATATCGCGCCGATCATATTGCAAGTTATAATTTCCATAATACCGAATAGTGTTGGCCTTATCGACAACACGATCGTACAAAAATATCGTATTATAATGGATTGAATCCGAAATTTTCTCAAAATAATACGAATTGGTGGCCAGGCAGGCAAGCAGGCAGTTCGCCGTGAAGATCTATAAATTAGATTTCATGAAATAATGCGATTTGCATGATTGTCCTTGTTGGTATTATTAGCTTTTATTGTTTCTTTTTTACGGTTGTTGTAATTATTGTTGGAACGAACGAGGATGTGTTTGTTGTATAGGAAACAACAGAGGGCAAAACAACATAAAAGCTGAAAACAAATTGAAAGTGTTTCTGCGTTGTTTACGCTGTTTAAAATTTTAAATGTATGTTAAATTTTCGGTCGCATTAGGACAACCCACCATCCGTGAAATAAACCGAAGATGGATAATGTAATTGTTTTATAAATTTTTCCGTTCTTGGAACGGCTGAATTGTGGAGTTTTTGACCTGGTAATGGATCGCTTTAATAACAAAATTACCAATTGTTAGACGAATTACGAGAAATTAACGGAATTTCATACAATACCATTAAATGGCTATAGAATTATGGAAAAATCCCCTCCCCATGACAGTTCGATTGTGGAAATTTAGACGCAAAAAAGGAGAAACTTTGGTGGCGTTTATCTGAAAAAGTAAAGCGACGATAACACGCCCAGTTTATTTTTCTACTAAAACTTGGTGAATTTGATAAACTAAATGATTTTGCAATTTCCCCTGGGAATTGTGAACTTTAGAAAATTTCCATCGGAAAACTTTCACACAAAAAATCGATGATTTTTGAAGATTTCCACTATAGTGGGTCGTGTTGAATGCATCAAAGAGAAAGGAATTTTCGTGACCTTAGATGTTGGAGAATGAGAACAGAAGCTACAATAAACGTAAAAAATATAATTATTGCCATTTTAAATTTAATTAAACTTATTTTATTGATAAAACAGATGTTAAGATGGCTATAATGTTGAAATTTTAATTTCGCCCATTAAAATACGTGTAATTTTTTTATGTTTACTTGAAAAACTAAACAATTTAATGACCATAATAGAGAAACGGTTTTATTAGGTTTTAATGGCCAGAAAAAGATTATGTTGAAGGATATTCACCCTCACCATATCCGTTTTCATCTAAATTTACATCCAAGTGTACATTAGATGTATTTAAAATTTTTGTCACAATGAATAAGCAAAACATCGAAAGGAAACATCAACCGGGTAGGTACTGCGTTATGGTTCTAAGCACATACGCACACCGAGGGCACGAAAAAAACAACACTCAACGATAAATCCTATTTACAGGTTCACCAGGCGGAGAGATGACAGTCAACAAAAGGGCGGATGCTTCCGGCTTGAGTTCCCTTCAAAAATATCTACTTGTAGAAATTTTCCTCAACTTTGTGGGAAAGATAACAGAAATTATATACTCCACTGGTGTACGAATTTGTTGTTGGAATTATTGAAACACGCATAGACATTTACACACAATGAACAGGAATTTTGTTGTTGTTTTGGGGGCAATTCTGCGTGTAATGTGGGTGGATTGTCTGACGTCCGCCTTGTTCACGAGACACCTTCATTATAGTGACATAGTTGGGGTATAACGACGATTCCATGAATCGTACGCATCAGGCTACTGAACTGCAACCATTTCACAGACCAGTCGTTCAATCTGCAATTTTTTGAACCATAAACAACTGGGTAAAAAATTGAAACTTCGGCGAACGATTTCGCGGTCATTTTTAAGAGCATTTTGAGCTGTAAAAGAGGCATTTATAGTTTCGGAAAAAGTTATAGAAATTTGGAGTTATAGATGAAATTCTAGAAGCTTGTGTTTTTTAAAGATTCCCTATAACTCAGCTCGCATCAATTTATTTGCATGAATATGGGGTTTAAACTGAAAGGGATGAAACAACTAACAAATTTCCCTTTAATTTTTAAAATTTTCATATTTGCCTCTATTCCCTAGATGTCTGAAATTGTGCAAGGAAACCTTCAACAAACTTACAATTTTTCTCAATTTTGCGGAAAAACAAGCTCCAGTTTTTCATCTATAACTCAAAATTTCCACGACAATTTCCAAAACTATACAATCCCCCTTATACTGCTTGAAACGCTCTTTCGAATAAGCTCAAAGATTTGGATTTTTATCAAAAAATGGACGAATTTTCATTTTTTATCGAGTTCTAGCCCGGCCGTAAGTTGTAAGCAATTCAAGACTCGATTGAGAATTTCATAAGTGCTGATAAATAAATAGAACAGACTGTCGTTGACAAATGTATCATTGTTAACGGGTTTAATAACAGAAGTGGTTTGAATAGTGTGGCAATAACACCAAGTCTACAAACAATTACAATGCACGCGCCAATAATAACACAACAATATTAAGAAAGTGCTGCACCCACACTCGCCTATTGACACACATCTGGTGACATTTTGAGCAATATTGCCCGTTTTTACCCACTGTCATAGTTATTATACAAGAAATACGGTAAAGGTGATCACCCGCGCCGCCTCCAATTCGAAACCGATCGAAAACAAGAAAAAAATCGCACTCTGAAAGAGTCACTCCCAACTTGCGGCAATAACTAGAAAGTCAATTGATTAAACTTGAAATTTATGTGTTCTACTAGTTTTCCCATTAAATTATCTTAGAATTAGCAACTTTTCCAATTAAATATTAACAAACAACTACGAAAGAGAGACAAAATTCCGCCTCGAGCTTGTTACGTTTTAATAAATACGTTGAATCATTAGACCGCGGCAGTTTTCATAATGTTTACAAGCAGAGTGTCGATACTGATACGATTTTCCCAACATATATCAACTTATCACCCAATAAAATCCATCGAGTGTGTAGAAAGTTGACTTTTTCTATTTTTTTAGCATCAATCACAGTTGTTTTCCTCGTTAATCAAATCTAGTGCAAGCGGCTGAAATGACTGAAACTCATGCATGATATTATTATTACTTTTACCGTGTGCAAGTCATGAATATTCAAAAAAATTCACGTTATCAGATTCGTATAAATAATCGTTTCAGGGAGGTCTTTGCCTTGGTATAAAGACGTACTGGAAAAAAACAACACGTTAATTGCAGTTTTTTTATAATTCGTATATCGATTAAAACTGATAATCTGAGTTTAAAATCGACAACCAGTCGGAGTTGCGTGTCTTTTAGGCTTTCTGCGTTTATTTCAAAGTGTCGACTGTATTTCTTTAATTATTCCGGAGTGATTCATATTGTAGTTTGGGCGAGAAAGTCAATTTCGCCACTTTTCCGGTAAACTGATAAGCTTCCAGGAGACTTCTGGGGGATTTGAAGAACGCGTTCAATTTGCTATAAGCTGTTGGAAAATCATCGAAGAATCGATAATATTTACGAAAACATAGAGGAAAATGTGAAAACATTCAAAGAAATGCATGCTCAGATGTGGCTCAGATTCAATCAACATTTTTTACTAAGAACTGCTTGCAATACTCTTTTGAATGCAATATCTCAGCAAACAAGAGTTATCGATTGTTAAAAATTAGCATTCTTCAGATACCGAATCAAAAAAGTGACACCTACTGGAATTTTTTCTGAGAAAAACTCTTGCAAATTGCTGAATTCTTTCAATTCAACTCAGAATTCAATCTGATGCCGATTTGTATTGGTAGCTCCTCAAATATCGCTAATATTAATTTTCGTTGTAGATCCGTTTATTCGGAAGCTGAAATAGCTCTGTTTTGGCTCAATTTCATAATTACGGAAGCAGAAACAGAAACCAGCAACATCTCTAAGATAGCCGAATGTTTCGCAGCCGTCGAAAATGGAAGCAATAAGCGACAACCGAGTCCAAGTATAAAACGTGATATGTGCACAAGACGAAAGATAGGAAATGAAACATAAAAATGAAATGTAGAACGTTTCAAGACGCGACATGAGTGATGATGGACAAGATTGACGTACAGATTAGATTGAAACAATCTCCGTATGGAACGGATTTTGTGTATAGAGGTGAGCGAAAAAAGAATCAAACCAAGTTTAATTTTTTCCTGGCCTATGTTTGTGTTTTGAGTTTAATTCTGACATTGACCTCACATCAACTTTCGCCGGTGTTGTATTGCGCCAAGACAACTTATGCAACGACGTCGTGACGCAGCTGTTTTAAACGTGGCTGCACGCAACGCTAAATGATCATTCTGAATCAGGCCAGGCTACATCCACCGTTCTATCAAACACAAAAATCTAATTGCAAAATCTCAACAATTGTAGTCTCATTATAATAACACGTTACCAGATTCGGCCAAATTTCCAAGAAGTTGTATTTCCATCATTTGGTAGACAGTGGGACCGCCCCGGTTCGTGTAGGTGGTGGATTTGGTGGTGTTTGATGGTCGCTAACCGAGTGTGTGTTTGTGTGGAGCGGGGTGCGTTGCCTCATCTATCGACAATATCCCGGGAGACGCGGTCGACCGCGTGGTCCCATCATTTGCATTGGGGTCCGCACATCGTCTCAAGGCCAAACACACTCACACACAGGCTATGGGGGCATTAACTTTGATTCCCTGTGGGGAGATATGCGGTGATATGCAGGTGAATTGTGTGCATTCAGTTGCTGCACCATTACAACGACAACGACGACAAAACAACACCAGACAAGTGTGTTTCTCTTATTCCAATCCCACTAGCAACTAATCAACGGCGCTATATTGGAATCTAAATCAAGAATTAATTGATTGACACTTATAGCAATAGTCTAGTTGAAATTGATTCAAGGGTGAATTGTCAGGATTGATTTATCGTGGCGTTAGAGTAGTCGATGAACTGATGATGTTCCCAAAACGTTTGCAAAACCAACCGGATTTATGTTCCATACAGGCGTCAGCTGGGACCCGCGTAAACACTTGATACTTTTTTATTGGACGACCGCCCACGCCCAATCATATTGAAATTTCGTAATGAAATTCTCAAACAATATACACGCAAATCGGCAACATAATCGAAACTTTCCAAAAATCCGTTTCTAGAAGATGAAGAGAATCGCTTGGAGGCATTTATTGTGGCTATTGCCGATGCGATAGCAGCGTTTTTTTTAAATAAATAATAATGCCGGTGCAGGCGAACTATCGATCGATTTTGTCGATGTAGATAATTGTTTGAAATCACGAAGACTATAATTATTTGTTTTCATTATTTTTTGTAATCCTGCATATTCCAATAACGGTGTAATGACACGTTTTTCAACACTCGTTTATAAGATGAAATTAGTGGTGAATATTTTATACGATTCTAATTGCATCCATGTCTTTAACCTCCATCCCACTGGCCGTAAATACTTATAGAATTTTTCCTTGTATTTTTTCCCGTTTAATTCTATTCATTATCAGATCGGCAACAATGTGCCAACAACATATAGAATGTCGAGAAAACTGCAATCCAACAACCAGTTCCACTGCATGCAGACAGAAACCTCCTCCACCGAGCTTTTCGATATTATCGCTGCCAGTTTCGATTTTCTCTTATTATTTAAACATTTATAAAAGCGACGATATACAGTAGCAAAACCTCAAAAGTTTCGCAATTGATCAAATAATAACAATTCAATTTCAATACAATTTACAATAAATTGCCTTCGATTACACGGCAGACGGGGCCGCCTTCATCGACTGAAAAATTGATCTGATGGTTAACAGCGACCGCCGCCGTCGACGAAATGGCACATGTGCCCTGTCTCTTTCCACCGCAATGTTGGCCCGATATCGAACCGAAAGCAACCGTCATTGATCATTTCTAATGGATTTCGTTTGCCACCCCGAAAAAACCAGTAAAACTTACAGATTATCCCATTTTTCAATAAATCCACAATCGGATCTATCTAGAGTGAGAAACCGTAAAAAATCATTTGCATGGCGAAGCACACAGTGCGGAACACTCATCAGTTGTTCTTTATTTTAATTGTTTTTTGGTCTATTTAACTTTATTGCGGCTGTAAATACGAGAAATTGCCTGATTTAAACGTCCTGATAATAATATGTTGGTGCATCGTTATATAATTAACGATTTAAATATTAATCAAGAATCTGATATAGAGGGAATTATGTATTTTTAATCGTTAATAGAACGCTCTATTGAAAGTTAAATAGCGTCTAATTAATATCATACCGGATGATGGAGCAACATTAAAATATATGTTGTGAACATGCAAAAACAACATTGATCAATTATTGTTGTTGTTGTATCATCCCGGTTGATTTTTCTGTTTCACTTGCCCTTTATTTGTCTGTAGAATAACAAATGATTTCAACCGGAAAAGCGGCAAGAAAAACCACAAGAACTCAACCATCAATCAAGTTGAATCTAGTGGAATCAAGTCACTCGGTCAGGTCAATATAAAACAATAGCAACAACCACTAATACAACTTCTTTTACGATAATACAGGACGTGTGATACAAAAAATAAACAAACCGACACACACACGCACAGCTCGCTTATTACCGTTGTTATTGCAGCTGTGTTAAAGTTTTTCCACCACTTTGGAATTCTTTTAATGTCAATATGCTGTTTGTTTGTTGAATATTAACCGAAACATGTGTTGTTCAGTACAGACACACGAAAATCTTATGACGAATGTTGGTCTATTTTAAAAACACCCCGTTTATCAACACGTGAAATCAGAGTTCTTGTCGGATGGTAGTTTTTGGAATTCCCGAAAACAGATCGTCAATCAAAATGTCAAGCGATCTTTTGGCGTGTCAAACATTCAACTTTCAGTAGCCGGATAGTCGGGTGTTGAAAGTTCAACTAAAAGACAATAGTTTTCGATTTGCTCTCTTTTAATAATCATAGTTGTTGAAAGAGATAAACGGATATAACATCATCAACAACAATAACAACTGGAAAAAAAACGAATTTCGGATTGTAATACAGATATGAAGAAGACACTCCTGTGGACGTTTTATTAATGTTGATGAAGGTGTTCCATTGTTTTGTGGCAACTAATAGTTAACTCCAGCTAATGACTAATAAAAAAATGCTTTTATCAAGATTCTGTTCCAACGGTGAATTTCATTTATTTTTATGAGTCGTTTACGTTGTTTTATTTCCTCGAGAATCACGTTTTTTAACACTTCAAAAATTTGTTTATTTTATCCTCGAATCCGTTGTAAATAATTGATTCAAATTTTATGCCCAAAATGGCCCATTGAGACTCGTTAATTGTACCAATAACATATATTGCAACGATTCGAATCACCTCCCAATCGTAAATCTAAATGCTAATATGACTGTGTGGGCAAGGATGGACGACTTATTAACCGTATAACTCGTTATTCGTCTTATTGGAATCGAATTTCGACTTGTTTCCTTTTCTCGAATTTATCTCAATTAAATATTTATTAATCGGCCAACAACAATATCGAATTGACAAGCAACTCTCCAAACACCATAGTGTTAATTGCACGAATTCTCTTAATTTACCTATTGGAAATAGAATTTATTTCGGACAATTCTCGATTTTTCCCCCAGGTGGGAAATTAGCGATGATGAAGGTTCACTGGCCCCAATATCGGGTTCATTGTTGTTTTTGTTGTTGGATTTTCTCTCGAATATTAGAATGGATTTTCCGATGGGTTTTCCGATCGACCGGCGCTCAAGGTGATCATCGATCAGGTGATCAGGTCTCGTTTACAGTCCGACTAGATCGTGTTCCGCACTGTCGCTTTTTTGCCATTTGGCTCAATAATATTGTTTTAATAACCATTACTCACGTTTCGAATTAATTGATAATTTACGTGGAAAAGGCAATTTAGTTTCCAATATCAAGATGTAATAAGAACGTGCTCAATTCGTATATTTGTTGATAAGCATACATGTTATACGAATCTTGAGGATGTTATACTAGTCGTTTAATTTCTATTGAAACGACACGGAGGAAAAAGTAATTGCAGGTCGAGGTGGCTTGTTAAATTAAACAATCAGCGGAAATATCGCTAAGCTAAACGGTACACGACAACAACAACAACGAAAAAAAGGCACCAGCCTCACCTGCGTACAGAATAAACGAGCTACACGTTTATTATGACTGCGGCCATTATTTTTCGAATATTATATTACACGACAGGGGAGTCAACTAAAGAATTGAAAACGAAAACAACGACAAAATAGTCGAGATGTACAAACACGTGGGCGCTACATCTTCAATTTAATTACCCTTTCACTTTTCCACATTTCGATCAATATTTTCCTTGACAATTAATTGATAACTGTTAGGTTATTAATAATCATCGATCGTGTTCAACTTTCATGGTCTAGCGGAGCAATTCGTATCATCAAGAGCGCCATCGATTACAACTCAATTCAGTCGATGAATTTGGATTTTTCCCCGTCTCCCTCTAATCGAGCGTAATTATTATTCGTACAAAAACTTGATTAAACAGACATTAAACGATCTAGGGATATTGACAAAAAAACAACAACACTCGCGTATATTTGATGATTAAATAAATAAACGGTTGGAAGAGCGGAAAATCTCGACAGATTATCAAACAAGACTCGGTTTTCCAAGACAAAAACGTTTATTTTTCTAATTGGGAGAATTAAACGAAAAGATTCAAGTGTAACTTTTATAGTACAAGAATAGGTTGTTGAAATTTTTGGATCGCGCTTATAAAAAGCCAAATATTTGAGCAACAAAAGTAGTAAATCTTGGATGTGTAGCATATTTACACGAATCGAAAATGGCGACAATAAATCCACAAATAATGGTCGTCTTATGAGGGAAAAACTCCAAGATAAATGCGATATTTCAATTCAATTTTTACTAGAACTAGACTTCGAAAATTGCCAAACATGCTTAAACAATAGTTTATATCCAGATAGTTTTAGATGAAATAATAAATTTTATGTTCGTTTTGTTGTATCGCGTAAAAGAGTTTTGATGCCGGACCATATGGCTGGAAATGCTCGGAACCGGGCGGTATTTCATCAAAACTTTTCCCGAACGTAAAGCTCACATGTCCGGTGACTTTAAATTTTTATCGTCTCGGATTCGGCCGAAAATTGTACAAACAAGTAGTTGCAATGCTAATACCGCTAACTAAACCGTAAACAAGCGCCAAACTCAGCGTAATAGCTTATACATTAAACATGGAATGATACAAGGATTATTTGCATAAGATGTAGGCAAGATTCCATAGAAATAGCAAGCGGTCTAGACGGCTGGACGCCCCGAGGCTGCTAAATCGAATTAAAATCGAAGAAAACAATACCGCGAATAAAAAAATTGGAACAACCAAAATCGCGTAAACTAACGACAAATTCGCGTGTATTATGGAATCATAAAAACTTTAATTGAAAATTGCAACAATCGTCGTCGCTTCTACTACGAGAACTTTATTGAAGCTTGAATTATTGACACGGAAATCGACTAATTCACTCGATTCCTGAACTCGAGTCCATTCCGAACTTGCAGCGAATTCTTCAAGATTATTACTAGAACTTTCCGTATAAATTTCACGAGAATGTTTAGAAAAATAATTGCAATCGAGGAAGTTTCCAGTATTTTTATAATTCGGACAAATTAACCAAGTTTTACGTTGTTGTTGGGGCAAAACAAAAAATTAATTACAGGTTCTACAATGTTTATTAATTTATCACTAAAAGAGATCAAAAACAATATCATTTTAAGGTCAAAGTAATCTGGTAAAAGCTAAATGAGATATAGAAATATTAAAGCAAGGTGAACATGCGATCCTGTAATTAATCTGATAGGGAGGTATAATGTGCACTTTAGACGGTTGGAAATTTTACAATTCCCTCATTAATAACGGACTAGCTTATCTACCGGCGCTTTTAAAATATTGTCCCAGTTGATGGGAGAAATTCCGAAAAAAGCAAAACGGAATCGAATTATAATAAATACAAAACAATTAGATTCAATTAAAGCATATTAAATGTGATCTGTTATAGGCTAATTGCAATAAATTGCTATTCGGTTGATAATTTACAATGGTTTCGGGTCATTAACTAAGAGTTAGAAAGGCAAGTTGAGTGGATCCTGCGTAAAAATCACCGAATGAGTCATGACTGAAAGGCGATAGACTGCACCTACAACTGCACTTTTACACACATACACCCGATTTTTAAGCGATTTTTCCTTCCTGTAATAACCGACAAAATAATAGGCCGTCATGTTCTATACAAATACGCCCAACAAAGATGGATATTGTCGAAGAATGTGTGCCAGTAGTTGGTTGTTACCTTTTACAGTATCTCTAATAGGACAACGGCTCTATTCAAACTTTGTCGTTAATATATTTGTTTAAAGATATCCAACTAATCTTACTACTGTTATATCGGGTTGTCGTTAATCATCGGTTTTTTTTTGTCTCGTTTACTATGCAACGGTTCTAGTGTAATGGTTACGCCATTGATTTGGTTCTAGTCGCAATGCGATGATTATTTCGAAAAGAAATTGCACGGTTTTCTTTAAAACGAATGAATTATTGCATCGTTAATATTCCACAGTGATGGTTTGTTGATTTTTTACGATACAAATCTATGTTATTACGTCTTCAACACCTACACATCAATAACGATTCGATATGTAATTGAGGTAGTTCTCTTCGGATATCACACAATCTTTAGTAACAATAATAGTATTTTGTTAAAATTCCATTTCTACACTCGACTGATCCGTATTTGAGATTTTCCTGTTAAAGATTTTTCCCAGCTACTAAACATGCTGTCAGTTTCTCGAAAACAGATTACGTTCAGAATTGAATACGAGATAAATTGGGGTCCATTTGTACCAATCTCTTTTCTTGTATACATACATTTTCTTCCCCTCTCACTTGCGTTTTTTTTTTCTACTTCTCTTCGGTCTTCTTCGTCTCTGATGCAAGCTTTATACTTGGTTTATTATCGGCTTATTGGCTCGACTTGAATAATCCTATAGAAAGTGTACAGTCATTTTTCTGGTACAACAAACAAGTCGATCCTCTTCCACCTTCAACAGGCCACAAACTCAGGGCCACCGTCTCTATATTTTCATTTTCTTTTATTTTAATCGTTGTATAGTAGATTTGATTTCAAGGCGAGACTCGAATTATATACAATTTCCCATTCATAAAGGTGTTTAAACGGCCGTTTGTTAAGATCGATTTGTTAGAATTCCCGGATTATCCTGACGTTGATGATTCGATTGATGTTGATAGATTGACAGTAGTGAACGTTATGAAATATTACGATTTTATTCAATAGTCCTACTTATGCATGGGCAATCCTTTCGAATATCTACTATACATATGACAGGTTTCGCTTAATAGAGAAAAATGATGGACGATGATTAATTTGTCTATAAATTTCAATGACAAAAAAAAAACGAGAAAAACTACCAGAATTAAGTAATAGTGAAGAATACAATGGAGATTTTCATGTTTTTATGTCGACAAGATGATTGGGTTGGCAAAACCAGTGCCGGACCGGACCATTTCGGCCCTAATAAACTTTAACGATTTCTCAATTATTTTCTCAGAGATTTTAATGTCCGGAATCGAATTAGAAAGATTTCAACGAAGCTTTCTCGAATACTCCTTCAAATTCCCAATCTAAAGCTGCTTTATTTATCTCAAAAATCAAGCGCGAAAAGTTTCTTGGATATCCGAAAAGGTCCTCAATATTTGGCAATTTTATGGAAAACTAGCAATCCGATCGGAAAATTTCTTGTAGTTTTGGAAACCGCTTTTCATTTTCTATACACTGTGCAAAAATCATTCGTGAATTTGTAATATTCGATAAGTAATCGGTAGAAATACAGAAAATACGCAAAAAATGATAAATTCAAATTCAAGAGTAATTTTCCAAAATGAAAAACTTTCTCTAATGCTCCTTCTAATTCGATTATTGAATATTGGCAGCGGTTGGGGGTCAAACCGAAAAAATCTAATGTAGGCCCTTCATTTTTGGCAATTTTCTGGAAAACTGGCAGTTCGATTGGAAAATTTCTTGACGTTTTGGAAACCGCTTTCTATTTTCTATGATCCAAGCGAAAATTATTCATAAATTTATAAATTTTCGCTAAATTATCAGCGAAAATAAAGGAATACCAATTTGTAGAAAAATTCACGCTATTAGATTTCCATTTACAAATTCACAAGTAAGTGCAATTTTCCTAAACGAAAAATCTCCTCTAATCCTGCTTGAAATGCTCGTTTTAATGCTGTTTTATTCATTACAATGCTACGAAAATAAACTAATTATCGATTATTAAAAATTGGCATTGTGTGGACACCAAATCGTGTAATTTAGTTTAAGTTTTAGCAATTTCCTGGAAAACTAGCAAACCGATTGGGAAATTTGTTAAATATTTGGAAAGCGCTTTCAATTTTCTATAAACTCTATCAGAATCATCGAAAAGTTACAAGAAAAATATAAAAATATTGTACAATTTACATGGCTCAAAATTTTCCTTGTAACTCAAAATACAATCGGAATTTGCTGAACGAGAAAAGCCCTTAGATCCACCTTGAAATACTCTTTTTAAATCAATTTTTACGATATTTCCAAAAATAAGCGAGATATCGCTTATTAAAAACCAATGTTTAATCCTCTTGCATATTTAAAGTTAAATTTAAATTGAAAAGGCAATGGCATGGGCCTCCTGGCGCAATCCTCGCCTCCCGGTCTTGTTCAGTCCGGGCCTGGTAAGAAGCCCAACGAAATAATAGATGATTCGAAAATTCAACAAGAAAAATCCTCCAACTTTACAAATTATCCTTACGGACCATTTACAAGCCGAGCTTGTATCGCCCCTTATAGTAATGAATAATGATATATTCAAATAAAGTCAAAGTCTAGTATCGTGTCGTTTGTTGGAGACGACTTGCCAAAGTTCTGCCTGGAGATTTATAAGGATGCGGCGCAATGTTGTCTTCTTGTAAGGAGCCGCTGGCAACTCTACACAAACACACACAATTCTCAGCTACTGCTTTTGAACTCATTATATTAAATTTATCTCCGTTTACGTGTGGCAACTGAGTGGAATATTAAAAACTTGAACCGATAAAGATTCTATTACAGATCAATGTTGACTGAAAAATTGCCAACTTTATCCTTTTATAAGCTAAACGAAATTTACATACAACTGGGTTTTTGCCTTGCACCACCGTCCTTTTTGATATTCTTTAATAAATTGGCAATTTTTCTGTCGGTGACGTGTGAAATTGTAATGAGAGCACGACAGCTCGACGACAATCCAATCATAGTGGATTTGAAGTTTCGATTAGTACGGTGGTTTCTACAACAATCTTCCACGTCGTTGTTGTTTGTTGCAAGTTAATGACAATGCGGAATGAGTTCGTTAACGCGGAACGATCTACAAATGAGAAAAAAAACTTGTTTTCCATCTAAAGACAGCCACAATGGATGATCTCGACGCTCAATAAATTCATTAGACTCGTATTGAATTTGGAGTCTGATTGAAATCTCGAGATTATTTAATTGCTTTATTGTCATCATTGTGGTAGCAAAACGATAATATTAACAAATAAACAAAAATCGGTGAACAAGAAGGGTGAACAATACTGAAATTGATGGATATCTATTGAATAGGGGGTGTGGACGGAGATCATATCTGAATGTGTTGCATAATTGCGTTCCTCACGCGGACGATATTAAACAGCAACAGGGCGCCCCCATCGATAAAGACGCCAAAACATCTCGGTATATTGTTATAATGTTGCAGAATAACTGCGTCAGTTTGTTATGTTGTGGTTATGGGGAAACTACCACCCCAACCCGATTATACAGCACGCTATTAAGGAAACTGGCCGGCGGCCATATTGCTTATACTTGTACCTTAGTTTGAGGGCATGTCGCGTGTAAACTAACGATACATCTATTATTATTATTATTATTATTATTATTATTATTATTATTATATAAAGTTGCATTTTTTAAAGCTTTATATTTACACCATTCAAATTGTTTCCTAAATTCGAGTCTAAACGTCCTCTCCCTTATCTATTATAATATTTATTTGTTTTTGATCCAATCCATCAGCCGCCTTATCGCCGGCGCCCTTTTGAGTTATTCAGAGGGTAATTCACGTCCTGTTTCGATGTAAATTGGCATGTCCCGTTCGCAAATATCTTTCCTACAACAGTGGCCCGATCAAGCAGTCCCTTTTTAAAACGCCTCCACTACTTAAAATATCGCATCGACACTTTGGTCCGAATTGCCAGAATCAGCGATATCTCGGAAACAATTTGCGGCCAATCCGGGTGATTGGAGTCGTATGTATTGCACGCTTTCGTCTTCACAATCCACTTTGCCATCCCAGATAGGACATTGGAAAGTGCTCTGATAAGATTCTCTATACATTGTCGCCCAATATTGGTGGGGGTGTTAATGGTGTGTATTGGGGGTGCATTGAAAAGATATTGCCGTAACTGGTCTTGACTTGAATTAGATGATCGATTTTATATAAAATATAGAACAAGGGATGCCAACAACAACAGTATCGAAGAATTGGAAAGAGATTTTGTTTGTTTTTTCTATCGTTCTTTTCCACAACTAGTACCACTTAAAACTGTGTTATAAAATAAAATGGATGAGAAAGAGAGAGATAAGACGGAAATCGGGCAGTAGTAAGTGGGTTTTTTCGTCATTTTTATTTTTTTTTCAAGAATAAACAACACGCTAATAGTGCTTCATTGTTTCTGCAACGGCGGAACATGTTTATGGTGGAGTGTTTTGCATTTAAATCAGAAATCCAATCTGATTATGCTTTACTTCCTATACTACTATAGTAAAGAGAAAAGCAGGGGGAGCAGTAAAAACAGAAATCTGAAACAAACATTAAAGTGAAACAAGCATTCTAAATGTTTTTGTATCTCTCTAACATTGAAATTAGTAGCCCTAAACAAATACGATTTGCCTTAATTTCGTTTTTTAAGGGTGTTCTTGTTCCTATCTGAATAAAATATAGGGCTATTTGTATTAAATCAACATCATTGTGAGAAATATTCCTTTTGATTTTCCATTATTAAAATTGATGCAAATGGTTTTATAGTGATTACAATTGGGAAACTGTTTCCCACGCACGATCATCGAACGATAGTCCCAATATAATATAAAATGATAAAGCAGTCGATATCGAATGTTCATGCAATATGTATGAAACGACTGTGATTCAGTTCCTCCATCATCCATAAAACAGGCAGAAGAAAAGACGCAACTAAATATACCTACGCTCGTACAACTTTTATTATTATTATTATTAATACGTAAATGTATTGACGTGTTATATTTTAATGTTGCTTATATTGTTGAGCAATTCCGTGTTAATGAACACAAAACATTTAAATAGTGTAGGCGGTAATAATTCAAAATCGTGCTCTATATAGGTACCCATCTAGAGGTATACGGTGCGACCCGTATCAGATTGTGATCGTGATAAAACCGAATAATCAAAAGCCGAGGCGTTCAGGTTAAATCAAATTGTACGGATTTCGGTGATGACGTGCCAGAAATTTGAATAACAACCACCACACTTGCTCATACACACACACTTTACAGATTATGTGAACTAACAGTGTGCTATTAATTCTGTACATTTGAAATTTGATTGAACTGTTTCCATTTGTCACCGAAAATTGAAAAGATCGTAACAGTGCGACGATCTTTAGATTAATCGGTACAACTACAACAAAGTATTTGGCCAGTGTTGGAATGGACTATTTTGCGCCCGGTGGAGATTCAAAAACACGCGGTGTTCAACCAACAGTTTCTCGCTTGTTTGCCGACAGATTGTAACGACTCGAACGGAATTAGAGAGATTTCAAGGTGCAATTTTCCTAAACTTTCATGGATGCTCCTTACAATTCTCTTTCTAATGCTATTTTAATTATCCAAAAACAAGCCTATAAATCGAAAAAAAAGTAATACAATCTCTATAATTTTTGGCAATACCGGGAAACTCAACCCGATTGGAAGTTTTCTTGGAAATTTGGAAAGCGCTTTAAATTTTCTGCGGACTTTGCAAAAATCACGCGTAAATTTGTAATATTCGCTGAATTATCCGCGGAAATGCAGAAAAATGTGCAAAATATAGAAAAAACGATACTCCTAGATTTTCGTCTATGAATTCAAATTCAACTGAAATTTTCCAAAGGCTCTTGAAAGGCTCTTTCTAATGCTGTTTTATTCATCGCAATATCTACGAAAATAAGCGAGTTATCCATTATTGACGCAAAATCGATTAATTTTTTGACAATTTCTTGGAAAGCGCTTTCTATCTTCTATAAACTCTGCCGGAATCAATGGAAAATAAACAAGACGGGTCAAGTTATGGGGAAAAACATAAAACTTTACGAAAACGCGTCAAATTTTCCTCTGTAAGCCAAAATTTTGTCGGAATTTTCTAAACTCGAAAAAATACTAGAACTACTTTGAAATGGCCTTTCTAATTTAATTTTTGCGATATTTCCAGAAACAAGCTTATTAAAAATGCCTGTTTAATTGACAGTTTAATTTAAATTGAAAAGGCAATGGCATGGGCCTCCGAATAGCGGAATCTCGGCGGAACTTTACGCAGTCCGGCCCTGAATTTGTCATAGGTAACGCCGATTGAAAGATTACAAAAATGTTAGTCGAACACAAGGTGACACTTGTTTGTGAAATTGCTAAAGCCGATTTGCAAGTTTGCCTTCTAAATGCGAAACTATTTAGGCGCACGGCTCTAATAATCTGATTTTTTTCGTTATCTAATGGTTTGTTTTTGTTGGGATCTTTTAGGCGTGCCACGAAAACGGTATACCGGCTTTCTAAAACTATTATGTCACACCATCAAATTCGACTTGATCCGTTGTAGCGGTATATATACGTTCGGATAAAACAGTAAAAATCAAATTTCAATTGGCACGAATTTTGTGTAACTTTATAGAATTAGAATCGTAAACGACAATCATTAAAATGACTCAATCCATAGATTACCAACATTTGCTATGGTTCAATAAAAATGACTTATCTACTATACATACATGTATAAATAAATTTTACCACAATTCTAATAATTCAATTACACAATAATTGCTTGCAAGACATTGTGATATCAATGAAATTTAACAGTGCGAGATATAAACATTATGAAATATTTAAAATAAAAATCGTATTTAGAATAAGCGCGCGAGAGAGATGGTGAGAATTCTTGATTAGTTTTACTTGAATGCATGTTGAACTGTGGAAAATTGCAAATTGCATTTTTATTGCAAGCTACATTCAGCATCAATCAGATATTGGAGAAATGATCAAAACTCTACTCGATTCTAAATTGAGTTTAGATAATGATGATAGTATTAGATTCGATTTTAATACGGCTACTTCTGGAATTTTTCTCGCATATAAATTTCAAATAGGCCATCACACATTTAATTAATCATTAGTGGACCATTGGAGAGATGAAGAGGATAATTAAACTGTTTTGAAGCCTCGCATTATAAAGCCCTCTTTCCATCTCCGTTGTATAGCTTCATTTAAACTAATCTGATAAATATTTCTAGTTGGATGTAATTAATGTGGACAAAATGTTGGAAATTGACAGGTTAGTTTGTGGAACAATTCCAATAAAAGGGATTAACATGCTAAACATATTCCCTTGTCTGTTTACCAACTATCTAAAATGGATTTATTGTCCAACATTTTTTGCTACATATAATGGTTTAATGGTTTAGAAATGTAAGCCATTTTTCTAGTAAACATACAGAGAGGTAATAATAGTGACATGAAATGTTTAGATCGACAGAACGATGTAAATCCCGTTCGAACGCTAAATAGTAAAAGTACCGGAAATCTGATCCGAACGTCGTCTTGGAGAAGAAATGTCCTGGAAAGATTCTCGTAGATTTCAATTAAGAAGCCGGATAAGAGCTGTACCTGCCAGGATTTAACGGTTATTGTCGAAAAAACCGTCGCTCTAACGACCAACCAGCTAAATACGCGCCCCAATTGTCGTAACACTTCTACACAGAAGGAAAAAAAAAGTAAGAAGAGATAAACACAGTATTTCCAATAATAAAATATTCTCCCCCAATTGCAATTAGTTGATTCAATAAAAAATCGGGTTACGGCCGGAAGTTTTCCATGTTTTTCAAATTAGCAGTAACGGTGGACCTAGCGAAAATTACAAATCTCCCCCTTAGTTTTATCGTTTTCACAGTAAATGAGAGCGAGTTGGAATGGAATAGGATAGTAAAGGGTCATCTGCTGTTGGTCAAATGGCAATTTACGGGCGTTTCGAGGCACGTGTTTCGAATGAGTGTCCACTCGATTCGCCGCCACCGGGCATCACCTGCGTTTGCAAAATTTCCAAAACTAACGCCTATCAATTGTATTTAGAACATCTCAATGGTCAATTCGATTAGTGCGAGCATACAGGAGTCTTTTGTGGGAAAGTGGCGTTTTGGGGGATGGTCGCGAAATGTCCCAGTAGTTAAAACGTGTCCGATTCATTTTCTTGTTCGATTGTTATTTGAAAATAAGAAGAAATAAAAACAATATAAGCAATCCAATTTCAATTATTACGACAATAAACAAGAAACTTTGCCAAACAAAGCAACTACGGTTGGAAACTTTTTCTTTCAATTGAAACTACGTACATTGTAGTAAAACATTGTACACTCTATTAAGTATCAAAACGGTCTCCAGCTGTGGGAATACAAGGCGAAACAGACCAATAGTTTGCATTTGCCCATACAATAACGAAAGCCACATATTATTGTTTTATTACAATAACAATAGCTGGATTTCTAATTAAACTTGCATTGAAGTAGCTGAAAACGAAAAACTGTACAAAAAATCATAAAACCGATTTTCCAACGTTGTTTTTTCTACAATTACAAATGGAAATTCTATCAAATTAGACCGCAGGCAAACTAGTTTCGATGGTTCGGTTTTGCCAGCATTGCCGGAACAGTAAACCCATCCCCATTAACCAGAGGGCTGCGATTTTAATTTCCGGTCACCGAGTCGATACAGTAAACACGACTATCGTCAAATTTCTAACCTCGAACTACAATACGATTCGCAAATTCTTCAACCGATGAACACACAGAATAAGACTGAATTTATCAAATTTGGTGGTGCCAATCTGAAATGGAGATTTTAAATTGCGCGCCCGCTAAAAATGGATTGATTTGCCCCAATTTTAACCCTACAATTTCAAATTTCAGTACAATTTAGTATTAGAGTTGTTTAAAATTTCGTTAATTTTTCCAAAATTACACGACAATCGTAAGTTTCGTGGGCGACCTCCCTCTGTGGTGTCGGCGACTATTAGACGGGGCTGCACCTAAAAATACACACGCACACAAAGAATCCGGCCAGTTGTACGTCAAAAATAATAAATGCACCGTCCAAATCTTAATTGTTGAAAGGTGTCACGTTTATCTAAAAGGAACATTTCTATGTTCCACTGTCAAGTGTTTGTTGTTTTTCCTCTCGTCTCCTCTTCAACAACAAAATATTTTGTAAAAGTGAACAAATCGACAAGATTGTACAATGTTTACAAGTTGGTTTGAATAAAAATGACTAGACAAGCTAGTAAATAAATTCGAAAACAGTCGTTCGTAAGTTGTTAAAGGGGCGTTTTCTATAGCATTCTTGTCTCATTCACCAATCTTTTCAAATCGATAGATAGAAAGACATTAGCGGATTTATGGCAGGATAATAGCAGACAATACCGTTAATCGAATCAAATTCAATAATTAAAACCATGATTTGTAACGGCTAATTATCGAATCAGAACACGTTATCGTTTCTATTGTTAATGTAAACCAACCCTTTTTTCCCAATCGACAATATTAATTGAAATTGCGCGATTTGTATCGGCTAATTATCCAATTAAGACTTTTGTCACAATACTAAAACTAAAGAATTTCAATTTTAATTAACGCCACATCAAACCGCTACCGATTCTAATTAATAGCTTTAACTAATACTTGTTCGGGTGTCAATTGATTAGACTTTATTGTATAAAAACTCGACTTAATTTCCATTTAAATTGATGACAGGTAGAAATCGAGGGTTAATTTCCGATACAGGTGTGCAAGGTGCACTTTAGTTAGGGGTGATATTAGCATTTCAATCGTTGATTCTCCAATTTAATGTGATAAGTTTGATCATCAAATATTAGTTGAATTTTCAAGTTCTACATCATATAAAGTGATCAAGTGTGTTTTATTTAACGCGCCGGGGGATTGCCGTATGCGTTCCACATCCTTAAAATTGAATCAGATGCATTATTGATGATTACAGGCGTGCGGACGGCAAAGATTTATATTACAAACTTTATTCCAACGATTTTTGCTCTCGCTTTATTACACCTGGGTTTTTTTTATTAAAGAAATATTCTCTTAATTATAATCAGTGGATCGTCGGTGTTGTTGATTTCAATGTTGAGTTGTGCAAGATTTAAAAGCAAGACTCTACAATAATAGCTGGGTGTCGAAATGATTTGTTGTCGCTCCTCTCCATACCGTCCTACGGTGTAAACATGATATTAAATGATTTATGCTTTATTGTCGTTGTAACTTTAATGTTGTTAATCTCGATCTTTCTATTCCTATTTGGAATGATTGCGTATATTGACGAAAATCCGTAATAATAGCCGTTTTATTATTAATAGTCCGAAAAAACTATCCGCTAAACATTCGTATGTCAACATATTACTTTACATGCTGGCGCTAATACAACACAATCAATCAAACCAATTCGAGATAGTGGAATAGGAGCCCCCAGGTCGTCTCGACACAATCTCGAATATAGGGAATTGTCAAGAGATAGTTCGCCCGTATTTTCGCCCCAATATAAAAGAGTTATAAATTGCAATGTAATGAAATGCAAATTGAAAAAAACAGTAGCGGCTTGAATTTCCTCTCAACAACACATTAAAGTCGATATTTCATCATCGACACCAAAACACGACTATAACATGTAAATTTCCCAAATTACAACCGACTTGCCGCTATACTCGCCCGTCTTGTTCGTTTCACCGACAAATACGCACGAATTCTTCAAGAATTACCTATGGGACGCGGTATAGATGGCTTTTTCGATAGTTTCTATAAACTAACAGTGATGGAGGATCCAATTTGAAAATTGTTAGTGGAGCTTTTCCAGACGAGAGTCGTTGATCTCGTTGCGATTCAGAATGTGGCCACGGTCTGGTAAACAAGTAAAGGTTTTAATCAAAGCGTTTAATGAAATAAGAGATTTGTTTAACAATAAAGTTCGCTTCAGTTGTTTCCAATGTTGAACTCTCGACCTACGTGCCGTTAGTACTGTCGTTGTTTGGTTTCAACCGATTGAAAGCCTAAATTGTAGCCGTGTACAACCGGATTTGCAAATAGTACCAGTATAGATTGTGGTGTAACTTCATTTACAACAATTCCTCCGTATCGAATCCAGTTCGAGTATGTTTAATTGAATTTTAAAATCACTTGAATTGCAAGTGGATGACAATATATCCATACAACGCATCCCGGATTGTATCAATTATACAAAATGAGAACGGGATTGCCGGGACGGATGGGAGGGATTGTGCGATAAAGGCGCGTTAACATTAAAATTCTACACGTAATCAAACTTTAGTGGAATTACGTCAATAGGATGGTGGGACCTTTTCAATTGCTATACAGAAAAATCCCCAGCGAAATCCCGGACTGAAATTCTCCACAGCAAACTGGGGATTTTAATAAAATCGCAGCACACCATATACTACACACATTCCAGACTTTCCTCGCTATCTAAATGATTATAACTTTGTGTAAATTTTTCAACATTTCAATATAAATAAAAGCACAATCTCACTTATTGCCGGCAATGTTTAAACAACCGATTAACGATTAAATAAAACTAATTACAATTGGAATATGTGTCTAGTTAATTGTCTATTTTTGTTCGATATAAGCATATGAATTAATGCCGGATAATTTTCCAACATAACGAATAATTGTCCATTCATTAGCAATTAATGGTGTGGAATTATCGACCAGTCTTTGGAAATTAACCCCTACGGTAATTAATAATTTCAGATTTACAACAGACGGAAGGGACGATTTTTCTGTGTAAATTTGAATTGCAATTTTCGCCCAAAAAGTGGCAATGAAATATAGGAGGGTGTCCTATACAGGGAGTTACGGCCGCCTTGGACCTCACCTTAATCCATCATCGGGGGCGAAAAACTCGCCTCATCTGAATAAGACGTGCGCGGTTTTTAATCGTTCATCCATACCTATACATATTCGCAGCCTGTAGGTATACATGGGGAGGCTACACTTATATACAGTGAGGACTTTGATAAATGGCCACAGGAGAACCGTATCCGTTGCATTGTGTTTGTCGTCCACTTTGGCGATATTTATTGTAGGTTGGTGATTTATATTGAAAGGAGGGCAGCAGCAAAATAGCTCTGCCTCAGGTTATTATTTTTTTGATTTTCTCCAATATCACCAAAAGACGCACAAACAGTGGACTGAATTAACGACAAATTACAAGATAAATTCTTATCTAGTATTTGCTTTTGGCATTTGTTCTGAGTTGTGGAATATATTGATAGCTCATAAATATTGATGATTTATGAATCGTTTTTCTGTTTACTAATGGGTTTTGTATCAATTTATTAAATCCCACTCGATGATTCCATATTATTGTTTCATTAAAACGCCTTAAAGCGACATTAACAATAACGTAAATGTTTCTATTTAAGCGTCTTTAAACAACAATTTGCACAATACAAAACAGAAAGACTCACTCGTAAATTTTATAGACAAGTATTTTGTTACATTTCACAAACTCTAATTAGCTCTAAATCTCTCATTGTCCTCATTCTAGCCGTCTTCAGCCAATAAGTCTGTAATGATGCCGTTTTAAATCATCGTAAAACCGAGCTTTGCATGAGAATAAATCTATAAAATCAAGAACAAATCAAACCAATTTGAACAACTAAAGTGCTCCATTCTATTGCAGCTGAGCTAGAATTGTTAGCTGGGTTGTTTCCTAAAGAGAGCACTAGTAATTCAGTTGGTACATGTGTAATCGCTCCCTTAACTCATAAAACACGATTATTTATGTTGCGCCAACACCGAAGAATACTGATAAACTTTGATAAATTTTCTTGAAAAATCCTAGAGATTAATTATCGAAGAAAATGAGTTTCCATTTTAAAATCAGTGGCGTAACAAATTCCAGTTTTATTAATTGTTAATTGTAGTTAGCATGCGTAATATTCTGTACAAAGCGGCATACATGCTAATTAAAATGTCATTAAGACCATAGGCGTATACGAATATTTTTATTCGCCATTATTTTGAGTGTAATTTTCGTCGGAAATACGGATATGTTACAATAAAACTGACGTAATTATCCAGCTGGATCCCCTAATAGAGTGGAAAAACAGAAAAAAGCTCTTTATGGCGCACACAAAAAAATCGCTGAAGATGGCAAATACAAATTTGAATTTTATAATTTTTTGCTTTTCGTTTCGATCCAATGTGCAATCTATTATCATGTTTGTTGTGTTGGCAGCACAGTCGTAATTAATAACCTTCCAGATTACACTACTCGAAATATGAAATGGGCGATCACGCGATGGGATATTTCACAGCTTGACGTCCAACACGAGACTCCCTCATCAACACAACAGGGAACAAGATTATAAGTCGTCAATTTAATACATTGTCCATCTTTTCCAGTCACTTATCAATGAAAACAAAATAATAATAAGACGAATAAGACACGTATGTAGGTAGATTACGGCAAAAATTCAGTTGAATTATTGATGACATTAACGATGGCAGCACGAACCTTATTAGTCCGAATGTCTTAATGCAATCCAGTTAATTGCCTTTGAAATCCAGATTTATACATATTACAGTAAGTACTACGTGATTTGACTTGAAACTTTGATTAAAACAGTGGAGAAGCTGAAATAAATGGCAAAAGAACAAGGAAAAAACGAATCAAGTAGATTGTACAAAAGCTGTAAACTATTCACAGATTTCAATTAAACTGAAATTGGGTAATGCGATACAATACGGTCCTGTATATTCTGGAATTAGTCCAGTTTCTATCTAACTGTCCTATCCCTTGATTAATTGTGATCCTGGTCATAAATATCCAATGGACATTATTACAATTCCTTGACCATCAGTGGTGTGAATAGACCACTAAACTAGTAGACTATCTAGTGTAATTTATATCTCTATACTAGAACGGCCCTAAATTCAAAATTATTGGAAGAACGATTACATATGCGCCCCTTCAACTGGACAGGAGTTTAACATTTCAAGCTCCACCGGCGCGATTTTGATGCAAACAACAGTTATTTAAATTTGGGCGAAACTTAAGGATATTGCCCCGTCTAGGTAGGTGTTGACGAGTCGCACATGTGCATTGACACGACATGTGTGGTCATATTAATGGCGAGGAACCTTCTCGGAACCGCTTGAGTCGCGGACACATTCATTATCTTGGTTTTTATGCATGTTGGTGGAATTGGCCCGCCGCCACCGCAACGGAAGTGCGGCCGCTTTGATCAACAAGGTCAAAAGATTGCAACAATCAACAATTTATTGGAATTTTGATAGATTACATGTTTTTGTTTTATTGGATTTTTCTGTGTTTTATTTGTTAGTGCGCACGCAAAATTATAATTAACGATCAAAAAGCCATCAGAAATGTCTGCCAAATTTTATTTCAAGTTAATGGGCAGGAAGAAATGCAACAACCGACAGACATGCAGGAGAGGAAAAACGATAATAAAACCAGTTAGTGGTGGAGTTTTATATAAATACTTGTGCACTTGTGTTGTGCTTTAATATTTTACAACGAAATATCGAAGTCCTATTAAAAAGACGAACACACAAATACGAAATAAAAACATTCAAGCACGAAATATCGAGTAGAAATCGAATTTTTCAAGTGCTACCACCATACTGTGTTGTAGTAGATATACGTCGTAATTCGACCAAACTACTTGTATCCGTCTCTCAGGTCATGTTGCAGCAAACTTTAATATATCTATATATATAAATACACAGCTATAAAGTGTATATGTAAAATGGCATTATTCTTCTTCAGAGAATCGTAAAAAAAATAACTGTACTCTTTTAAACCGTGCATAGAGACTATCTTTCCCTCATTATTCACATACAACAATTTCCAAGCACATTGTAAAGTTTTTATATCAACTGAAAGGCACCTGTGTCCTCCACTCAAGATTTACTTCTTCTTCAACGAAAATTTCAAGATAACTACAGATAAATCAAATGTAAACACCCGAAAATCAACGACATCCATTTATGAATCATCGGCCGCAATTTCGCCCATAAACGGCCCTCTCGTCCGAACTTTACATTATCGCAAGCCGGTGCATCGGCGTGAATGACTATCCATATACGCACGGTCCCCTCAATCCAATACAGACCAACCATAAATCCAAGCGTACGTGTTGATGAGTTTTCCGTTTACCCAATAAACAAGATTTTAATTAAAAATAAAATAATAGAAATAATAAACAGTTGATTTATCGACGACAATAAGAGAGCACAAATATTTAAAGTCAAACGATTTTTTTACGATTATTAAATTTCATTTCAAGGGTTGTAAAAGTGTCACATCAATTCGCCACTGTTGTATTTTTAACTGTTGTCTTTGCCCCCCATTGAGCCGACTGTCTCCATCATCGCCTTTTTTGGATCAGTGCTCGATTTTTTGTTAGAATTTTTTCAACTAACGGCATCATTTCCACGACGTTATCAGTAAAATGACGACCAATGAATTATTTACGTGTATAGGGTAAGTAACACGTTCTATACCCTATGTTTTTATTATTATGACTTATTTGTTTATGGTTTATTTATTTTTTCCTCCGTTTATGGCAATCGTTAATGTTACAACTGGTCACCGTTGTCCCCTCTATATTTATCAACGTTAAAACATTGTATTTATTAGCTATAGTCTACAATAATGGGAATATTATCTTGAAAGTCGTAATGTGAACCGTTCATGAAGATTGATAAAGTTGGACTATTTATTTTACAAGTTAACATAATACACACGGTTGACGGTGAATTGGATAATTTACAGTAGAATCCACGTGGAAAATGACTACACGAAATTAAACGACACAAAATTAGTGTAGTAGTCAACCATAAAAATGGAAATGGATTTTTTTCGGGAGAATTGCGCAAAAAATTCCCCAATATTAGCTACACGAATGAAGCAGACATGTTATAGAAGCGCTACAACAGAAACAGAATCGGAAACAGAACAGAAATGAAAGCAGAAATAGAAATAGAAGCGAAGATTGATAACTTTTGGCAGTTTTCCGCAAAACTAACAGGATCACCGGCGAATTTCTGGAAAATTTGGAAAGTGCTTTAAATTGCGAGAAAATTATTGAAAAAGCGACAAATTTCCTAAATAATAGGGGAGAATTTGTTTCTGAAAAACGCGTCCTCCAAGATTTCGAGATAACTCACAAAACTCAGATGACTCAAAGTTGCATTGAAATTTTCCAAAATAAAACGTTCTTAGATACTCCTTAAAATGCTCCTTCTAATATTTATTACAATAGCCCATCAGACAAGGGAGATATCGATTATTCAAAATTGTTTTTGACAGCGAATTGAAAATGAAAAGCAAGTTTCAAGATGTTCTGTAACTCAAAGTTTCGTTGAAGCTTTTCAAAATAAAAATATTCTCAAATACTCCTTAAAATGATCTTTCTGGTGCTGCTGTAATCATTGCAATAGCTCTTCAAACAAAGGAGTTATCGATTATTCAAAATTAGACTCTTTCAAACACAAAATCGAAGAATTTGGCCCCAATTTCGGCCAAATTCCTCAAACTTCTTAAGGATCTTAAAAGCTTGTTCAATTTGCTATATACTGTGAGAAAATCATTGAAAATTTGATAATATTTGCTAAATTGTAAGGGAAATTTGGAAAATTTGAAAAAACAAGCTCCAGAATTAACCTCCACAATTCAATTGGAATTTTTGAAAACAAGATAGGTCTTCGGATGCTTCTTAAAATACTGTATTTAAAGGTGTTTGAATCGTTACAATATATCATCAAACAAGGGAGTTATCGATTATTCTTTTAACTACAAAATCGAAGAAAAAACCTAATATCGCCCGAATTTCGGCCAATTTCCAAAAAATCAACAAATCCATTATTTAAATTTCTTAGAGGTCTTCAAAGCTTGTTTAATTTGCTACAAACAGTGAGGAAATCATTGAAAAATTGCTAAATTATAAGGGAAATTTGAAAAAAACAGATACTCCAAAATTAACCTCTATGACTCAGATTTCAATCGAAATTTTTGAAAACAAGATGCTCCCAAACCGCTGTATTTAATGGTGTTTGACTCGTTACAATATATCATCAAACAAGGGAGATATCGATTAAAGACCTTCAGCTTTCAATAAATTCGTATTTCTTTCATTTTAACAATTTCCGTCATATATCCGCTTGAAAAGACGCAGAAGCAGATGTAGAGCCCTCACACCTTGTGGAAATTCCGCAGTTGCGGTACGAGAAAAGAAAGCGAGCCGGAAATCGACATTGGTTCTATTAAAAATTATAAATTCAAATTAGATCCAATATATTCTTTTAAATGTTGAATAAAATACTTTATGAACCATGTAATTATAGTTATAGTTGGTTAATAAATTACATAAATTTAAATTAATTGTAAGACGCATTTTTCCACCATGTAAAACTCGAATGATAAACAGTCAATTCGGGTTCTCTCAATTAATTTCTCGGCATCCTTTCGAAGCAGACACATTTTGTTTGATTCTTGCTTCATATAGGCGAGGGGCAAATATTACCACAACTCAACTCCATTATCAACAGCCAAATAAACAAAGCATGAACTATACGGTATTAAATCTTTATAGTTGGCACATCCGTCGTGTTATACCCACTATACAATACTATGTATGGATAAAAGTTGGTATAGTTTTTGTATAATGGAGGAAAACGCGTTCTGGTGGACACACTCATATTCAATTGCTCACGTTTCGTGCACGTTTCCCGTCGTTAATTTTTACAACAGCTCGAGCAATTACATTGAAATGTTCCAACAATATACGTTTATGTATATTGAAAATGATGGAAATGACGAAAGTAGGGCGGCCAAATTTTATTATCGCACAATTTGATACGAAACATTGAAGTCAATTAAATGTACTCCTCAAATTCTAGATGGAATTTGTATTATACGTGCCATATATTAGATACAAATGTAATATGAACTGGATGGCGTTGAAAGTAAACACTAAATCAGTCGTCAATACACGGTCGAGTACACCCACATATACTCGATTTCGGAGGGCATTCAGGGGGATATTTAAACCGAACACACACACACCCCCAATACCTATTGACGGAACAAAGCAAATACCACGATGTAACAGAATACACACAGCATCTGGGCCTGCCAGCCAGCCCTATAGTGTTCTGATTTGCATACAAGAGCCCACTACTAACCTATCTAAATAGTTCCATAATTAAATGTAAATAGGCGATGAGATAGAGGGTCCGCACAGTCAGCAATAACGGCCAATCGGGCAATATGTTCGACAAAAATTCATTTACAAACTAACCCTTTAAATACACCTTTGATAGTCAAGTTAATTTCTGATGACTGTAAAATTGCGCGTGATTTCGTCGAAAAACTCCACGCTCGCATTTATGGATTAGCCGACCATTTAGTTTATTGTCGGTTCGTCTATAAAAATCAACAAATAATTTGGACTACTAGACAAATCTGTGCACGTGTCATTTTCGGGAACTCTATGAGATTTCCGATAAAATAGACAGATTTTCATTAACCAATTAGAAAATCAATTGGAAATTTTCCATATAAATTCAAATAAAATAACTGTAAACTAGTGTGTACGTGAATAAAATTTCAAGATTATTATCGGTTTAAAATATAACGAATTGAATTAATTCCGATTTAAATCAGGAGAACGTATGCGTCTAATTTCTGTCTTATCAAAATTGCGATTCTTATCGACTAACGACTTGGATAATCTATAATCGCTAAAAAACAGTAAAAATTGATTAATTAATTAATTTAGAACGGTAGTCAAATGTAGGTATTTACAATAAAGCAGGTAATTAGTATGATAATATTGCGGATTGTATCTAATAATTATGCGTCGTCACATTACAAACACCTGATTTTATCTCCAAAATGGATCTAATTTAGAACTAGTATCAGTTTAATTCAAAACGTATTAATTGAAACTGGGACTAAACAGCTTTAGTGGAAGACTACTGTAAGCTTCTAATGTGAATTGTAAAATTTAACGTCGAATGCAATCTCTGAAGCACTCGTACAATTCCTTTTCGGTCGGTTTTTCTCAATCTGTACAACAATCATTCGTATTTTGAACGTGACGAAACTACCATTCAATATGTTTGTTTGTTTTTTAATCGTTGTTATTGTGGTGGTTGTTAGTCGGTCGATTGGTTGGGAAAATTAATTTGATCGTTGATGTAAATCCAAATCCTTGACCTTTGCACTTTCTAATGGCCAATGCACTCTCTCCTACACACATAACAGGACTGTATTGGGAAAATTACAATACACCAATAAAAAAACAAACATTTTTCTTGTATTGTACTTTATTGGATGAGAAACAGATCAACGTATAACTGTGATTATATACCAAATACAGTAATCGCACATAGATGGTAATGTGGTTTAATCTTTCTATTTGAATGTCGCTTATAATTTACAATAAATCCTTATTTGTTTATTGGAAGATTGGACGACAAACAGAAAAATACGGATCTGTTCTCTATTAAATACACACACAAGTGGTTGTATTACAATAATCGACGACAGTTGGAATTTTTCTTCAATAAAATACTTTTCTACGTGATCCAACTTATATACAACGAATTTGCATAGATTTCCAACATTTATTAATCGATCGATTCGATTTTAATCAACTGGCAATAGTGCATCACGTTGTGTTAATATCGAATATGTCACACCTTGTTATTGTTAACTAGAATATTATTCTATCCGTTTATAGTACGAGCGATATTCCTAATACAATTACCGTTCTATACCGCCTGTTTCACCCAAACGGCCCTCTATACCAGCCTCTAACATTTGGGGTCATTTGGGCAAAACTCCAACCATGTAGGCCATGGGAAATCGGCAAATATCCTAGAAATCCTCAAAATTTCCTAGCTAACGCTAGGGTCATTCAGGCGAAACGGGCGATATAGTTGGAGGATGAAAGAATGGCATAAAAACGATCGCCTTGACTTTTATCAGGATGCTTTTCTTTTTCGAGTACAATGCAAGATGCAATCCGTCAAGGTTATTGTTGATTGAAATTGGGAAATAGATCGAAAAAAATCGTGATTTTTGTTCAGGAGTAGAGTGCGATTTTGTAATGTAGTGGAGTTTGATGTAAATAAATAGCAAACGTGTGCGTTTCACAACATTAAAATCAGCAAACAACGTCAGTTTAGAATGCGTGAATAAAAAATACAGAGCCATACATCCTGTGCGAACACGACAACGACCTAACGAAATTACTACAAACATTCCCTCCCGGTTTGAATATTTTTACACACACACATCGACGGTATTTTCATGTTAATCCATAGCTGTTGTTATTTAAATTGCCCGATAATAAATCAAATGGATAGTGGGAATAATCGTCGTCAACGACAATCCAACCATTATCAGATAAATTCGAAAGAAACACCCAAAAAGGCGAAAATTTCACAGCGTTTTCAAGTTGGTGGATTTTTCCAATTCGCCCGTATCCCGGAACTATTCAGAGAGCGTCAGAACTAATTCACGGAATTAAGTGTCTGGCGTGAACTATTTACTAGAGTCGGTTTGAAGAGCAAAGTGTAGGAGTCTGGCGTGACTTTAGTAACAACTTTGTAAATGACTTTTCGATAGTGGTCTGCCTAATGCATTCCACCACAATTGGCAAGAACACCAACTTTGATGACTTCTAGTAACATTCGATAGTTTCTAGTTATATTTACTCGATTTCAATTAAACGAAATGCTTCAATAGGAATAATTTATCAATTGTAAAATTGCCGTAAAAGTTTGCGTGAATTTCGACAGTTTATTTTCCAATATCGAATAAATAAAACTATCGTTGTTGTTATTGTTGGTTTAAAGGAAATGACATGGAGAATGAAATTGTTGGAAACGACATTGTAGAGTAGTGTCGGATATTTCATTAATAATGCACAAATCACTCCCTATTTACCAACGAAACTCACAAAAACAAACCCTAGAAAATACACAAGGATAATGAAATTTTCTAGGTGTTTCCTGTCGTTCCAACCGCACATCCTCCAACTCTCTCAACGAAATTAGTCTCAAATAGACCTTGTAATTGTTATTCGCATTGATCCACCGTCATATGAATTTGACATTTATCAATTGAAACTGTATTTCTCAACCCTATTCTGTTGAATCTCAAAACCATTTTACCATATTGTTCTCTATACATTCAATCGTTGATTTTGAAATGACTTTGAACTATCGAATAGTTATTACACACCCTATTCCGGAAGTCTGGTTCTGTACAATTCTCTAGTGCTCGACTTGGTCCGTTCATACCCTCTCATTCTCATAAAGTAGTTATTTAATGACGATGTTCAAACACAAAAGGCCTCCAATCCCTTGACATAAATCAATCTACCATAGTTAACATTCGATTGATTGGATGGACGGATGGGGTGGTGTGGTGAGAATGCAGATGCGTGAGAGCACACGACCGTAAATTATTGGGGAAACTTTCCAGAATCAGAATTGTAATGTAACAAGTCGACAAGTTGGCCTAATTGTGGCAATTCTAATCCACCGGATTGTAGATATTTTTTATTTTCGAGCTAGTCTAGGAGATGGGAAAAAACGGTTTCAGACGCCAAACCAATAAATAACGTAATACCAGGAGTCCTATTCTAACGGTTGAAATGTTGTAGAGATGGAGGCGCACATATCGCTCATGAAAACTTAAAAACCCAGCAAGAGAACTCGAAGCTAAAGCTAGAGATTTATTACGACACGTTTACGATATGTAAATTAATAACTAGATGATATTCGTCGTAAATTTCGTGAAGGTAATTTTAAAGTATCAATTAAAATTGAATAATGATTTAGACATTAACCGTTTAAAAACAGATTCAAACTGACCGGTTTAGAAATATATGTACATTTAATATTCATATGTATACATAACAATAACAACGGAACGAATTGATTGTCTTTAATGTTATCACAACAGCAAACATGCGGAATTATAAATGATGGTGCAGTTGTAAAATAAATTCGAAACATCAAAAATTCAACAATTATAGGAGTAATTCTGAAGAAAACAGCTACCAAGTCGGCGGCTAATTTCAAGCTTGAATCTTTTGCATAGTTCTACGAACTGATCGTATATCATAACCGAGAATGGGAGGCTTTAACTCAATAATATCGCCCCAACATATATCTATCGGTATGCAGTGTTGGTGCTGATATGGTATTACATTTTTACTTTTATGTCGAAACAACAATAAAAATGCCTTTACTACAAACCATATAAGAGTTGAAATAAAAGGCTTTTCTATATAGTTGCATATTTTGTCCATGACTCCCAGAATTATTCGATGCACGTGTTCAATCCCGGATAGTAGTCGTACTCGTTCGGTTTCTTTCTTGGTTCCGTGACACTTGTACACACGTGCATTCTCACATCCATACAACAATCATATTTGAACTTATTTACAAGAAAAAAACGACAGAAAGAAAAGAAACGCCATATGATGGCCGTATTGTCGATGAATCAGAAACGTTTCCACTGTGTCACACTAATTTTGTTCTTCCACGTGTGTCTACAAATTGATGAGCAATCGGTCAAGAATCTAACCCTGGGCCTTTATACACAGATCTGTATCAAAACCGAAATATCGACCAATCTAAATAGCTTTATTGTCATAGTCAAATACCACAATCATTCACTTTAAACACGACTAACCTAGATTTTGCGCACAGGCCCGGACTGGACGGGGCAGACCGTCTTCAGGGGCCAATTTAACAATCCCGCTAGTTTTCGGGAAGATCGCAAAAATTCAAACACATTTAGGAGGAGCATTTCCATTTCTATTTCAGAAGATTTCTTGTTTCCAAAGTTCTGAGCTATAGAGGGAAATCTTGGACAATTTCCAATAATTTCCACAATATAGCCATTTAACGAGTGGAAAGCCTTTTGCTAATTTTGTTTGAGTTTGATAAGTCGCTAATTTTTAAAGATACTACAATGAGCAAGAGCACTTTAAGCAGCATCCGAAGGAGTTAATCGCTTTGAAAAAGTTTGGATTCGAATTTATAGACGAAAATCCAGAAGCACGTTTTTCTCCAATTTCTACAAATTTTTCCAAATTTTTTGGCCCTATGTTGATTATTTTCCAATAATTTCCACAACGCACACATTTAAAGGGTGGAAAGCCTTTTTCGAATCTTGCTTCAAATTGATAGTTTCCCGGAAAGGTGAGAAAGTATCTTACATCTTTTTCCAATTTGATGCTCGGAAATTTCCAATATTTAACACCCGATAAGTCACTAATTTTTAAAGATGCTGCAATGAGCAAAATAGTTTTAGAAAGAGCACTTTAAGCATCCGAAAGAGTTATTGAATTGGAATTTTTAGAAGGAAACCTAGGAGCAAATTGTAAATTTTTCCATATTTTCGCCTATAATTTGGCCAATACTGCTAATTTACGAACGATTTTTACAGAGTGTAAAGAATATGGAAAGCTCTTTCCAAATAATGAAGAAAATTTCTGGTATGACTGCTAGTTTTCCGGAAAATTGATAAGAATGTCAAAAATTGGGTTTCTTCTCGACAATTTTTATTGTTTGCTCCATCTTCAGAAAACTTCTGTTTGGAGTTTCCTCCATAAATTAAATTATTTGAAAATTCAAGGAATTAATGAGAAAACTTTATCGATAAGAAACTTGTGTAGACAGTACTGCTACCAAAAAAGTTTAAGCATGTACGATGTTTGAATATATTTTTTTGAATTTTCAAGAAAACTAGCACGCCTATTGGAAATTTTCTTGAAGATTTAGAAAGCGTTTACAATAAACTGAGAATTGTTGCAAAATTATAAGGAAAATACCAAAATTTAGGCGAAAGTATAGAAAATACATGCTTGAGATTTCTTCCTGTTGTAATTTTGAAAAATAATGGCGCTTTGGAATTCGGTGTAGATCGGAAACAAGCGAGAAATCATTAATCAAACTTGGACATTGTTTAAAATCTCCATGGGGCCAAATTGGTCGAGTCGGGCCCTGTCTAGAAGACACAAAAGCGCCTTATAAATAAGCGAAATGTGCGCTCTACCACCTGTTCATGTTGATTAAATACAAATTTTACAGAATTCGTTGTTTTCCATCCATTTTTCGGTCGGTGTATAGAAAAAATTACGCCTCCTGGCTGCGGACTTTTTCCACTCGGATTGTTATCTACGATGTCAAGATCCAATTAAACGAAATCATCCCAATGGAAAATGTCAGGACAATGGAACACGACAGGAGGTAGTAGCTACTAGCTAACAATAATAGATATATCTCCAACAATACCAACATATAAAAGGGAGAAACAAGTGGATTTTTTTGTGGAGAACTTGTCATTTTCCTTCGAATTTTTATGGTTTAATAAATGGACAGGTGCGATTGTTTTGTGCAATGAAAAACTAATTAGAAGTAAGTTGATGCAATTAAGGGGTTGTTGAAAATAAATGAGTAGTAGACACAGACCGTTAATGATAATAACCAAAAGAACACTTGTTATGGTTTTTTATTATTATTGTTATTAAGTTATCTTATTGTTACTCCTATTACAACTCTATTAAAACTTTTTTGATGCCAATTAAACTTCCACCATAACAAATGATGGAATCACCCCCTAGCAACGTTAGATAATTCTCATCACAATATTTGTTTTTCGATCAGAGAATTTCCCAACAAGAGAGCGGAAAAAAAGTTTTATTTGACACAACAAAGTTGCTTTTTCGATTCACACAAACAACCCCCTACGAATTTTAGATTTAATCGAGTGCCGGGCACAAAGAAATTTAATAACGACAGCAACACGACCCATTATCGCTCTGATTAATAGCCCCCCTAATATCATCCACTAACAAAGTGTCAACCTGAAATTTTATTTGGAAAATTAGTTTCCGTGCAACAATACTATACCGACTCGTTGACGAATACTTTATTATCGTTGTCAGTAGTTTTTCATAAAAATAAAGAACAATATGAATTCTGTACGTCCATATAGATTATCATAAAAATAAAGGGGGACAAATAGATGAATAATGCGGTATGCACATGCAACGGCCCAATTTCTATCTAACAACTCCAACCCATACAAGTCTTTTGTAACAAAGTCGAAGCAAATAAAATGATGTTATTTTTAAAACTACTACCACCGCTATACTACAAGTAGTATGACTGTTTTACTATACTACGATATCAAATAAAATAAAGTGACAAAACATGAAAAGTCAAACAGAAACCACATAAATATATCCACCAACAGAGTGAAACTTTCCGATGCGTGGTGTTGTTATTATTATCGTCAAGATCATTGCCTGGGGTTTTTCCTTTACTTCCACCACGAAAAAATCAACAACGAAAATTTCGATTGTTTTGGATTACAGAAGAGACCCAGCTGTACTGTACTCTTATCACTTATGATTTGTTTATGTTATTTGAAATTTTCAGATTGATTTAATCATTGAGTATAGTGTTGGGAACATCTGCACGATATCGATAAAGATGTCTTTATAATAAAAATGTTGATACAGCTTTCAAAGCTTGTTCGATAAACACTGGCAAGTGTTTAATAAACAACTGTTGGAAAGTAACGGAAAAATATCGCCAATAATCCCGAAAAAAATCGATTTATTTTCGTTGAAATTCAAATTGATGCAAATAGACCAGTTAAAAAAGTGTTTATCTTGTTATATTGTTTTTTTGCTACGTCAATAGGCGAGATAAACGATTCATCTTGGACTTCTTGCATTATTGTTTGTTTTTATTTCAGGTGGAAGTGTAAAGGTGCAAAACCGCATCTAACTCCTACTAAACACATTATAAGATACTGTCTATCTGTTTAAATGTTGAATGATGATGAGTGGCCGTAGGAGAAACAACAGAAAACCAAAGGTGGATGTACGAAGATTATCCCGGAAGCCTTCAAGATAAGCAATTGTTGTTTTCTTTAAACATTTCCCATTTATATCCACATATTCTGTATATTTATCGAATATTTCAACTCTATTTTCAAGAAGTTGAAGAAAATTCCCTAGCGAATTCAACTAATCACCAAAAATGCCTTTCATTTGAAGAAGATCCTCGTCGAAAATAAACCCGGTAATAGTGCCAAAAATTGCGCTATAAACGTGTTCGTGGCAATGATTATAAATTGGCACGTTAACGATTAAAATTACTAAGTAATTTCCAAATCAAATTTAAACCGATTATATTTATCCGTAAAGTTTTCAACTATTGCTCTATTAACGGATAATTTGTTTCGAAATGGAAATGACCTAAATAAATTGACGCCTCGGGTATTATGAAAAACACTATTGTCCATTTAATAAATGATAAGAGAAAATTATCGGTGATAATTACAAAAATTACTTAAATAAAAACAAATACTGTTAGAAATTACCAATTAACTCTAAATATCCGTTCGACTTTCTATTCGAAATATTTTTGATTTTAGTGTTCGATATTTTTGGGGGTAATTGTCGTGATTAAAGTTGAACCTTATCAAATTTCTTCCCCTAGTTTTTAATTCGTTTTTAATAACAAGTCCCACTTATTTATGGCACAATAATTTTAAAAGTTAACAAATTAAACGCTCCCTTTATGATAGAAATCGGCGCAATAAAATCGAATAAAATCAATTATTACCACCTGGTAATTTCGAAATAGAATTAACGAAAATTCCAACATCAAAGATACGCGAAAATTTTTATTACAATTCTATCGATTTTAATTTGTAATATTAATGCGTGTTGTCTTGAATTTTTGCGATATTGGCGAATGTTTCAATAAATAATCGGCTAGAGACGAGGAGCCCCGGGTCCAAGGTGTCGTTTATTTATTCATCGTCTTGTTCCGTTTATCGTTAATTAGTTTTGCGGTTGGGCGATAAAAGCAACCGCCGACAACAAACAACAAACAACAACGAGCCGTTTCGTATTTTACCATCCAACAACAACAACAAGAAGAACAACAACAGCAGACAAAAATGGTGAATGTCGGCCGTTGCAATCATCATAAAAGTCTCAATTTAAAAATAATGATAACGCCCTCGCACATAACAGTCATCTTCATTACGAAATTTATATTATAAACCAGTCGGGCAATTGAAGAGGTTTACAATCCATACAGATGATTGATTTCGCATAAAAAAAAATTGTATATTAAACGGGATTTCGTTATCTTGCACACAAATGCATAGCCATATACTGATTTGGCTGTCGTAAAATGTCGAAATTGGCTTTTAAAATCGCTCCAAACTCCTGGTCCATATCGTTTCGACAATAAAATTTTATAATAACTACCATACATGTATACAGTTACAATATGGGCGTTGGTCACTACAATCCCCCACAACTATACCTCTTATCAACTGGAAATTATCGATACTAACAAAATAAATAGAAATAAACACCTAGAATACTGTCCTAGTAATTTAAATAGTATCATAAATAATCAATTAAGACACCATTATAATTACCAACTGTTACAAGTTAAATAATTAAGTTGTCGATTAATTTGTAATAAAACTAGACTATTACTATTTTATTTATAAATTTGTACGTATTTCATTTCAAAAGGCAATATTTTCTTAGAATTTCCACCCTAATTCCAATAATCTGTGAACAACTATAAAATCCCAACACCTGTTCAAAGACGATGGAAAAAATGAGGGTCCAAGATGGGTGCCTATTAAAACCCAAATCCGCCCCTTTGATACTCCAGCTACCTGGATAAATCTTTTGCCAATATTCTAAACGTCATCAGCACTATACCATCATCATGTTCTTCATCTAATGTATAATAAAAACGACCCAACAAATAGGCTCGACCATCGTTGCTACGTATAATTTCACGATTTAAAAACGAGAGAAGAAAAACGATGGAAAAAAAAGAGAACTGTCCAAAGCTCTACAAACCAAATCCATCATCAATTTAGACAATTTTTTACAGTCGGTCCATTCGAGTTTTTACAAAATTTCAATAGAATCACAATAAATATTTCGGTTGAATGATTCTAACAAGAATGAACAAAATAAATACTTGTATAGACGCACACTGTGGGTCTTTTCTGGATATCCAACACGAATAATTGTCGATAATAGACGGATTCGTTTTGATGAATTGTCTGGTTGACCAAGTTTTTCGACAGGTACAACTTTTACTAGGGTGTTGTTGTTATTGTTGTTGTTGTCTGGTCCTATCTAATGGTGTTTAGAGATCTCAGGGTGTGTTATTTTTAATTTTTAAAATCCTCAATAGGGAAAATCAAAAATATCGAATTTCTTTAAATACAACAATTTTAACCAGAAAATCGCTAAAATACTTTATAAAATAGACACCAATTCGTTAAAAACTAAAAGTCTAAAAGTGTAAGGTTAGTAACGTGGAAAGTTTTGTTACCAACCCACTTTTGATGGCGCGCTATTTGAAATTCTCAATTTCTCCAATTAGAAATTCTGCTAGTTCATTTCGTGTTTATTAAAAATAACTGTCTCGTTTCCTCGTTGGATAATAGAGTTAAATTTCGAGAAAATACCCATAAAATGCGGCAGTGTCGAGAGATTTAGTCTCCGGCCAGCTAGTTAAAAATCTGATGAAATATTTAACCAGTTAAGCGAGTATTTTGTAGCGAAAGATGCGAGATTTTTATGAAGAAACCCTATTGTTGTGGTTTATTTCAGATAGTACATCCCCTTCAATTTTCTACAACTGTACATAAAAGGGAAACTTTCAACAACCAAGACATCAATACTATTAAAATTAAATTCTGGAATCGGTTCTTTTAAAAATAATACGTTCCAATCTATAAAGTATACGAGTTTTACGGAGCACATTCTTTATCGACATAAAACTTGCCTTTATGATGTCCTGAAATCGTGCCTAGTTTGGAAGATTAGGCTACGGTTATTGTATAATTTCAGTGATTTGTTTTTTTTCGGGGTGTAGTTTTACGTTGCAGTTTTTATGACGGTCGCTTAATAATAAGCCAGAGTTTCGTTTTATAGCCACCAACGAGAAAGTGAATAGATTTGTGTTTTATTGATATAAAACGACAATCGAGAAACTCGTTTAATTGAAATTGAGGAAAAATTAAAACTTTGTTTTCTTTTCAATCGATTATGCAATAAATGTGTGTAATCACACGATGGATCGTTGAAATCACATAATCTTTAAAACGACTATTGCTAATACAATGTGGAAAGTATAATTATAATGTTCTCTTAATTCAATACCAATCAGATTGTATCTTTATAACAAATTTCGGCTCATTTATCATACGTTTAATGGGAGAGTAATAGTACAACATCTATCATATAATTAGCTGCAATTTGAATTACACGGTTTTTGGCCGCACCTGCGAAGATCAAGGTGTGTTCCCATCCATCTAGCGTCTCGGAAAACTGGGATAAAATGTAGCGATAATAATTTGAGCAACAACAGGAAATGTCCAGAAGATTGACATTTGTATAGTTTACATATATGTGCGCTTATAGTCGAAAAATACGAATTTGTATAGAGAAGGAAGAAATATTAAAGTGAAGCGATGGTGTAAAATATTAAAATGGTGAAGACAGCCAGCGCCCTTCCTCTTTGCGTGCACGTTTCACGTCAAATTTCATATCGAAACATAATGAATAATAAAGCTGCAGGGCAGCAGCGAGGTCAGCAAGGAACGCTCTTTGATACTGTAAACGGTTATGGAGAGGATTGCGTAACGGCAACGCCTACACTCACCCTTTTGAATTATTCTGAAAAGCTAAATTTGTGAATAAATACAATAAAACTTTTAGTAGATATTTGTTTGTTGTATCTTCTGTTTTTTTTGCTGGAAATTTTAGTTGAAATAGGGGGATTTCTAGAGTGTCTTGTTGTTTTGAAGTATTTCCGTCGAGTCCCTTGAGACAGCAGAAAAATTGATTTCAACAAAGCTTGAATCGAAGAAATCCAGGTACCCTATGGACTCGATCTGCATACAATCACTACATAACTCAAAACAAGTCCGTATCGTTGTTATTGATGGTCTATTACTACAAAAACTTGAATTTAGAATCGTTGACTAATGCTGTGATAGTTGTAGGGATCGAGCGGTCGGACGAGGTTGGTTTTATGACCAACCAGAAGATTGGCAGCTTGGTGGTCTTTTAACAGGCGAACACTACCCATAAACCTGCAACTTTAACATCGTACCCATTACAATGATTTCAACCAGTTTATAGCCTATAAACAATACACTCTAATAGTATTAACAACTAAAACTATTCTCAAATCGACTACTTGTCTTGTTGCGTTACACAATTAAAATCCAATTATATCAACGTATATTAGAATTGGTGAAACAGCTGGTTTTATTAGAATCGTGTCGGTCAGTTGGTTAGAAATACTCAAGGCCGATGGTGGAGTAAATTTTCAGGTATAGTGAACCGGCTCCCCGGGCTCTTTAATCTCAAAAACTCGCTCCTCAACGAAAACAACAACAAAAAACTGCAAGACACGCCTAAATTAGATGTTGGACGATTGATTAGCTCGAGGCAATTATAATGAAACTAAAACCATTAGGTCTTTTACCCTTGAATTGGTTGCCAGTTTCACCACTAATTGTTGATTTTGTTGTGTAAAAATATCGACAAGTTCAAGACATTTAAAGTTGTGTGTTAGTGTATTTACATCACAACTTTGCAAAACACATATTGAAAACTTTGCATATGGTTAGAGAGAAATTTAATATTGTTGTGCCAGGTCAGGATTATGCGCCATCCCGACGACAACGACTCTAAAGCAATCAAAAAGGCCGTGAATCATGGGGTGCAACGTCCTACTCGACCTTGGTGCAATGGTAAATGCACTCTCGGTTATTATTCATTTTCGCTAGGCACACACACATGTATTGTACTCACTTTACAAACCAATATACCAGCAATAATGGCGTTTTTCATTTAAAAAGATTACCATACCATAAAAAATCCATGAATAAACAATAACAACTTTTCGTATTATTCAACACATGTTTATAAGATGTTGTAGAATAGAAGGGCCCTAATGGTTGATTTACACATAGACGGACGATATAAATTGCCGAACTAACACACTCAAATCATTAGGGATCGAATTTCAAATCCCTTGTACCATCTGACTTGTGCGCGCCTTGTTTATTTACAAAGAGGCCAACGACTTTTTTTGTAAACGTGCATCCAACACTTTCCACAAGTTATTATCTCTGATAGCCTTGAAAATTGTAATTGCCTCCATCATTAGGGTCTTTAATTAACTAGAAACATCGATGTGTGTATTTTGAAATCGTCCCAAAAGGGAGTAAACTAGCACGTATAATTTATAAAGAATTGTGTGCATGTTGTGGGTTGTGTGCAGGTGACCGTCTGAGACTCGACAAATTATCATTTAAATGTTACAAAAACACGACGACGATGACGACGGGTCGTCGTCAATTCAACAGGCCAACAGACGTAAAGATAGGAGAATTTTCAGTCACTTTTATCCATGTTGGAAACGTGAGAGAATCCTCGACGGGATCTACTTTTGTTAGAAATAATCTTTTACTTTATGAATACAGTAGCAGTTGAAGTTTTGTAGCTTATCAAACATCCCAAACAGGAGTACAATTCACGAGAAACAAGTGTTGTCATTTTCTTTGAATAATCAAGGATATGGTTGACCAGGAATCGTTATCAATTGTGGCAAATTAAAAAGATATCATCAAGAGTCTATTTAAATTAAAAGAAAACCATTGTGGTTATAATGCAATACAATAAAACGCGTTAGAATTCACGATACGCACAATATTTATCGGAATTTCCGCTGTCGGTCTCTTTCATCTACAACAATCACAATTTCCTTACGAAAATCGAAAACTATGGGAAAAATTTTAATTCGATTGCAATTAAATGAAACTAAGGGTTTTTCTTGCTTGTCATTGTTGTTGTTATTGTTTAGATAGGATCTTTGTATGGGTGTTCCTAGTATTTGTTCAACTCGTATAATAACGAGATTTGCATTGTTAATTAATGATGGAACGAGTTCGCATCTTGAATGTTGCGCAAGCTAGTTGCGACAGACTGGCTATTTGAAATTTATCACTGTCCGTGATGGCGCTAATTAATGTTGCCATTGACATTTAGAAATACGCATACAATATGAAAAACAGGCGCGTCTCACGGCAATTACCCGCCTGTAAACAGCTATAAAAATCTAGTTCTCGCTATCTAAATGTAATGTTAATAGGTTCACGTATAAATAATAGGTATGTGGATATAGGCAATGGACTTCCTACCCCTGCTGTTTAAGTTTGCATTTATACAGTCACATTAATACATTATCTTTAAAAATGTGGTTTTTTTTTTAATGAAATTCATAGAGATGGAGTTATCGTTCTATACAAGAAGGATCAGTTGGACGTGTTACTTCATATTTAATGCAACATTATTCGTTTATGTACAACAACCACCATTAATCTCGCATTAAATTTAAATACAATCGTAAAAATCCATTTCTCATTTTCCACAGCACAACGATCGGTTGTCTCTGTCCGAGAACAAACAGAAAAAAAACCGAAAACAACCCGAACCGACGTTGAAATACAACGTGCGTCCGGCCTTATCGGGACCATCTTGAGTCGTTTTAAATAGGCCGCAGTTTTGCATCCCGGCATGAGTCCGACTGGCATACATTATACAAATGTATACACAACTAGATACTGTTATCGTTTTTCTCTTCAACAACGATTCCACAATCCAGTTTTTTTTATAGACCACTTTATTTTACTCTTAATTTTATCTTCTTCATTTTCAATTCTTACTGTTTCTTGATTTTGTTGCTCCCACCGATTGGTGGACTGTCAACGGCGTTCATGAACGCCAACTGTATGCGGTGTTTTTGCTTGTTGTACAAGTTTTTCCATCAATCTGTCATGAGCACGTTTGCAAGTTTATTACCGACACAGCTCGATTTTTTCACGCTTAGAATGATCAGACAATCGAAGCTTATAATCCATAATAGACAGAACGCCGATTTTATTGTCGATCTCTACTATTAAATAGCTGAATCTCCTCTATCCTACACACAATCTGCACGTTCGTTGAAAACGGTTTTTCTCGCTACCACCAGACCAAGTCCGCTATGGAGCCACATATTATTCGATAATTCTGAAAGCTGGTCGTTTTAAAGTCGCGTCTTGCTGACTTTCATTATCAATACTTTACTATTGCAGACGTGCACCGTTTTAATAGTCGTTTCTATTACGAAATGACAACAGGAAATTTTTATTGCCGCACCCTTTCTAGTATCAACAATACTATTATAGTGACCGGTTTTAAAGGTAGTTGTAATTAATAGAATTGCAACCGTTCCGCTGTCGTTCATCTGAGAATTGAGGGGGATGATTTTGTCGATTGTTCGATCGAAAAAATCGCAGTCATCGTCCGGCGGACTTGGGTGCATTTCCGGCGCTCTATAAATACCGACAACCGTTTGCAATTTTAGTCGGTAAACACATTATCGCAAAGTTCAAACACTTTCGCATATGTATCTATCCTTCTACTTGTACATATCCAAATATATAAATGTGTATGTGTATGAACTGTGAAAATCCGCGCTAGTAGTGGTAATATATAGTGGTGGATTTGTACGTTTGCCAGGAGGCAAGTAAATCGTTGCACCCGCTCCGGGTGCATATTAAAAATATGTCGCTTGTAGGCGACATCAAAAGGTTACCCACACATATACGAAATGTTTGTTTTTAATATTTGGCGCATTGTCGTTTTGGCCGAAAATGAATTCCTGGGATTTTCACGGTTAGTCAAAAATGAGAAATATACATCTAGATTGAAATATTTACATCGTAGTCCACTGACTTTTATACGTTCGAGGTTATTTATTTATTTATGGAATTATGGCCATTTTCTGTTAAAAATGTTTTATAGTAATTCGGAATGATATCGATAATTCAAGTTGAAAAACCGTTACTGGTTGTTTAATGTTTTAACGCCGTTCCGGATAAAAGCATCCAGAATTACTCAACCGATGGTGCGTTCTGGGATTAATGATCGGCAGCACGGTCCGACCGTAAAACCTACAAGTTGACTCTAGTTTCTCCCATTTTGACAAGTATAGTAGCAATATTCACCTATTACAACATATAATAAAACAATTTTATAACGTTGAAGTATTAATTGAATGTGAAATTGTTTGAAATTCGTTGTTAAAGTGATTTGTATATGTGAGTAGAGATAAAAGTTAAGTTGCGATTAATCGTAACCGTATACACTCCTGTTGCATGTCAGCGACCAGAAAACAAGATAAAGACAGAAAAAGAAATGAGGCACCGATGGAAAAAACAAGACAATCGAATGGACCACTATGCCGTAATTTACAAACAGATTTCGTCCATAAATAACCGAGTACGGGCGCTTTATAACGGTCCCCTCAACAGATATGAAAATAATAACATATACCCATACACCTAACAATATTTCGTTCAATTTTATCAACACACTGATCATCTTCCTGTTTACAACTTTATTAGTTACGGTAATAAATCCAATCATCTGGTGAAATGTACGTTGTTTTCTTTTCTCATCTCGTCTTCTGTTATTGTTGTTATTATTTGGTGGGCTACTGTCACGGATCGAACCGGTCCTGGCCTGGATTAGAGACGACTTGGCGACGTAAAGGCTGGCCTGCACCTGCATCTCAACCATCAACCGTTAGTTTATACTCTTGGCCAGCTACTGGTTAGATATACATACACGTGCACTTGAAACGGCAATTATTTATATTGCTACTAGCTTAATTGGACTCCTCCAAGAAATTCGTGTTTTTCCTACTATTTTGATGATTATGATACAGTCACAGATGATTATTTCAATTCTACAATAGATTAAATTCACAATATTCTCTAGAATTGTAGCTAATTGTACGAATAGTGGTCGGAGTTGATCTTGTAGTTTAGCCGACATTGACAGCACTAATTACTTATAGAAATCAATTAAACTAATTGATAAATATTTACTAGGCAACAATCAGTATTGAAGAATATTCATCGGGGACAATTAATCAAAAATGCCAGGACTTCCTTGATAAAACCATCTAATCGTCAATATTATTATTACAACCTAATGAGATACCGATCGATAAAAAATATAAAAAATTACAAAGATATGTAGTAATGCGAAAATAATTGTTATAAAAAGACGAATTTATTTCAAAATAGCCTCGGTAAAAATTAACTTTTTCCCCAAATCCAAGCCAAAATCCTATTTATATACAATCATGTGTTTTTATTTAATTTTATTGAAAATAATTATTAACGGTGCATTTATAATTTCATTTAATCATCAAGTATTTGGGCAGTTATCGTGGGGAAAGCTCTCCGATTAAACGGATGCATTAGAACATGTCGTCCATACGACTGTTGAATATTCTAAAAACGACCTTATTAAATCGAACAAACCGAGATAGAAATACATATAGACACTGTGAAACTGGATGTGTTTTATGTTTATTAAAACCTCGGCTTCGGGCGGAAACTCTATTAAAATTTAACGGTTTTAGGTCGTATCCGCGAGTTGGTGGTAGTGGCGGCAGCATGCCGACACCAAGTTCCCAAAGGAGAATACAAAAGTACGCCTCTAGTTCTCTATTTGTCTCGTTCAACTCTCTAAAACTCATTGTATTCTTGAACTTAATTGTTCAAGCTTCAACTAGGAATTGGTGCTGTATTTGTGTACGTTCCTTCAATGCTCGTATTCTTCTTCTATTTCTTCGACTTGTTCTCTTCGAGATAATTGTGTACAATTAGCTGAATTACTGTTCCGTGTACAGTCAATTTCGTACACATCTAGTGTTTAATTACTGTCAAAAGTTTAAAGGAGGAATGGGGATGAATGGCAATACAGCAACATCGCTGTTGTTACCGTCATCGTGTTCTCGTTATCGTCATTGTCATCATCACCGTCGTTGTTGTCAACAATTGCATTTGCATGCGCCACATGTCGCAGACGCTTTATTAATCCACTAACGAGATTGAATTGAATTAAATATAAGGAAAGGAGATGACATTTCTCTTATACCATCACAATATAATACAACAACATATCATAGGATTGCAACCAGAAACAAACAAAAAAAAAAAACCGTGGAAAAAGCTTGAAAAATTGAACTGTTTATTTCGAGAGATGTAGCTTTTTCATTTTCTGGTTATAAGGGATCCGACTCGATGGCACTGACAAATGCATAACATCTGCAATTCTGAAAAACTGCACCATATACTTTAACAACAAACAGACCCTCTAATCGTGGAATTTTTGACAAAATTACATTGAAAAATACCTGAAAAATTGATAATTCTCCGATACAACTTGTGTGTAGGAAATGACCTGTTGGAATAAGATCCGGCCGGGAACCTTCCAGCAATTTGATATTTTCAACATCTGTTAAATACAAAAACCGACCAGAATTTGTCTGAAAATTCCCCAGACAATAGACGTATTTCTCCCACAAAAGAATCGAAATTATTGTTATTATATCTACAAATTCAATTCACCAATATTTTAAGCCATTTATTTCCACTAAAAATAAATAAAGAACAAGGTTGGCGCAAAATTAAAGAGTCAAATTTGGTGTCCAAATGTGCGTACATAAGTTTATCGATAACCGCTGACCTTAATTAAATACCATTTAAATTCAATTTGTGTATTGTTTATTGTTGTTTAGTGCAAAAAAATTAATCAACAACTTGTCCTAACACGATGCCGTTATTTGTAAATGTATAGAAAAACAAATACGTTATCAAATTTAAATCAAAAACCATTGTTCATTGTTCAACAACTCTTCCCTATACGTGTTTATAATTTTATTTTATTTTCCACAAATCCCCAACAATTCATCAAATATTCATTAATTAACCTGTTCGTACGGAAAAAACCAAAACATAATGGATTATCGTTAACGTAAAAAGTACCCTTCGCATCAAAATCTCACCAATTACAAACAGAATAACGGCCGATTCGGGGGTAGAAAAAATCATCCTCTTCGACTAGTTGTGGAGTCAAGTTGGGATAAATAACATCCCTCGACCTTGTGGCTATGCCAACACATATTTTCAATTATCTTATTTGCTCTACCGCTTCTGTCAGATTAAAGAACACTTCACATGTTGCAGTCAAAACGTCAAGGCTATAAATTGGTAATGTCGCCTCTCTCCAACTTGTATAAAGAACGGAAAAAAATTGAAATGAACATACAATTACTATGATAATATTCAAAAATTATCAATTATTATTAATAAGAAAACGACATGGATAGACAACAAAAATTTTAATTAAAGTGGTAAAGATAAAAAATATTGTTTAGGTCAGGATGCTTGTTACTTTGATAATCTTTTTGATTTTTTTTTTTTTGTTATAGACGATAACGATAAAATTCTACGAGCGATTTTGTTTTATAAAAAAACAAATACGTATTATTATTATCGATATTATTAAAAATAATAGAGAACGAAATTTCTATTTATCAGTAGTTAGTCACATGTTTCTGAACAAGTCCTGACCTGGTAACAAGAAATATGGCCATCATTAAAATCCTACAAGACTCTAAAATGGAGTGTTGTGTATAAGGTAGAAGAAGAACGATTCTCTACTAATAAAAATGAAAATTTCTATAAATACCCAAGCAAGAAGGCCATCATCAATACTGTTTACTTTTCAAATATCTACAATTATCAATTGACGACGTAATTGGAATGACTGGGGAGAATGTTGGATTTATAAAAAAATCTCAATAATGCCCCTACCATTCGATATATGTTGTTTTAATAAAAGCTTGGCCAGCGTCCAGGTCCGTATTGAGTGTAGGCGTATTGTTACTGACCTGGGGCACACGGTTGCGGCCTCGATTTTATACATACACCGAAACTACCAATATCTTATCGTAGAAATGCGCAATTATACAAATACACTGTCATTTCGATCGAAAGAATCAAATTAATTCGATTAGTGTTTGTGATAAAGACGGGGAAATTTCCTAGTTGGTGGAATTTTCGACAACGACACGTGTTCTCCATTACGACAACTATTTGATTGAATCGTACAACCTTGATGGCAGTTTTTCCGTGTTTATATCCGACGATAGCGTCGATATTATAATCAATTTGTCGAATTTCTTGATTTTTGTCGCGGACGTGGGTGCGATGGCAGAAATCTAGTCTTACAAATAGCCAACCTTCAGCGGCTTAATCACTACAACCGAAAGCTATAATGACCACATCAATAACAGACAAATGGACTAGTTTTGTACTTTGTGGATTTGTGAAATTATTCGTAAAATAATCACGAAATCGCCAAATATTTTCATCTCCCAACTGGGGCTAGAATCAACAATAAATTACCTAAAAATAAGTCCGAAACGAGTTGGTTCACTAGAACGCAATAAATCCAACAGAATCGTCCTTGAATGTGTACGAATAACTTGTAATAAATTTTTCACTTTTCAAAAAATTCCTGGTAAAAGTTTCGAGATGAATTTATATTTGGGAAATTTCACAATTACTCTTTCTGTATATCCCTCTCTATACTGTTTTATTTGTGAAATCATTTTAGTTATCAGGATAATTGAGTTTTCTTTACAAGAAAAAGCGGAATGATGGAGATAAATGTAACGATTATTCGACTACTTCAATGTTATGATGAAAATTTTATGTGGTTTTTATTTGAAAAATTCCTTTAAAGTTTACGGCCGATTTCGAAAAGAAGATATAGCTATAGTAAAATTGCGAATAGTCTGCTTACTGTATATCTGATGGCAGGATAAAAAGAAATCGAGGAAGAAAAAACGGTTTTAAAACTGTTCAACTAAATCGAGGACTTTCTTTCACAAACGTAGGTGTTGAGAATAACGAGTCTATGAAGACGTATTAGAACTATTTGTGTATGTTTGTACTATTACAGTTGTTTATATGTCAGTAAAACCACTTTTTTCAACAACTGGGTGTTCTCCGGTACATTTGCCAATCTAGAAACATCTCATGAATCAATCAACCGACAATTATAACTCCACTTATCGCGGAAATTTGACCGAAATAAGAGTGAGTGTTGAAATTTTAAATGCTAAAACTCGCTAGAAACCGGGCCTCATTACCTCTTATCAGTGATGAATGTCAGAAATATTAATAGAACTAGTTGATAAGATAATAGATTTAACAGATCTAGACAATGTGTCTCTATTTGAAAATTCGAAATTAATTAAATTAATTGTCGATTGATTTACAACATCTCGACGATTTGAAGAATTCGTTCCATTTCCGGGATTTTAATAAATTGGTTTGAATTTCTGTTAAAGGTCGATTTTTGCATTTTATTCTTATTTATTATTTTTCCCCCGGACCAAACAGAAATCTGGAGGTCTTAGAAACTTGGCACAATTACAGAAGCAACACTGAAAAAATCCACACAAATCCCTATCAAATCTGATATTATCTCTACAGGAAAAAAAAACATTTTGTTATCGTATGTAAAAAGAATAATAAAAATAAATAAACAATATAGGGAGGCCTATTGGGTTGTAACTAATTAAGGCCACTTCTGTTTGTTCAATCTTATCAGATATCCACATACTTATTAATTAATGGCACATAAATCAGTTATAGATAAATATCGCATAGCGAAAAAATAACAACATTAGTGCGCACATGAAAATCGCCGAATATTTCGAAATTTTTCAGGAAGCGTGAATGTTTAGTTTCGTTAAATAAATTCGAAAATTTATGAATCAATAAGTCTTTCTCGGCTTTTTTTCTAGTTTTTAGATTATAGTATAAGACGCGTTCAAGCACGAAACATTTATTTGACCATCCATAACGAATTAGAATTATTCAGAGATTTATAGAAACGTGTCGAATAAATCATCTTTACGATTTTAATTCGTTACTTTTTTCATCGTTTCGATTCCTCCTACTAGACGATGTTCAAGAAATTATTAAAGAAGTTTAGTTGAATTTGATAAGCAACAAGAGTTTTCGTTAATTGCAAACAGGGGTAGGAGAATGAATACAGTTTGAATATTTTATAACTGCTTTCGGAGTGAAGGGTTAGCGTCCATGTAGACAATTACGTGCGATAAATCTAAATAATGAGAGTCCTCTTTGGGTTTTTATAACTCAATCTAATCCCGTATTTTCGGGCTAATCACTTTACAAGACGGTTCGCTGCTTTAAATTTTGATAATTAATAACTTTCGATTGTTTTGAATCGAATAGTCCAAGGTTTCTCGTTTTTTTATTCACCAACAACTGCCAAGTTTCATAATTAATCAATGCGAATATAAAGCGGTAAATGTGCTAATAATATGTTAATAATACCAAACAACTCATACAGATTGAAGGGGTAGTGGGGTGGTGGTGAAATGCTATAAAATTGGAATGATCTATTCTTGGATTTGTATATGAGAGTTGTGTTGGTTATAGAATGAAACTTGGTCCGTTGTTTCGATTTTAGACTGTTCCAAATTGGGCCCAAAAATAATATAAAAACATACATAAGCTAGTTCAATGGACAAGTTTTAAGAAAATGGTGTCATTATCCTCGTTATTTTCACCAGGTACGAAAAATGGCAGCGCCGGCGATTTGCCAAAATTCCACCATCCCAATATACGAGCAAAAAAATTCGTCTACACGAAAAATAGAGGAAAATATCTTTAATCATTTTTCTTTTCTACGGTTTTTTCCACACAAAACAGTTATAATTATCCTTCAAGATAATCCATTGCGTTGGAAATTAATCTTTAATAGAATAATTATACGATAAATATGCGTTTAATTCCGCGAATAGTATTATCAAAAGCTACTATCAAGTTCAATGACATGTTTTTACCACATAAACAAGTTACAACCCGCTAGTTTATAGAAATTTAACAATTTATTTAACGACGCAATTGGGTGAATCATTTCGAAAAATATTACAATTTATTATGGAAAATCATAAATTAAAAGTACAACAAAATTAGAGCGAGATAGAGATGGATAAAAGACGAAAATTCTCTATTAATAACAACAGAAATTGTGCACCAAGGCTAACTGGCAAGAAGGACCAAAATAGAAATGCAAATGAAACAACAAATATGGCCAATTATCCTTGAATATTTATAAATAATTATAATAAGGATGGCATGAAGCGAATTTTTATTGAAACTAGGATCAATAAAACTTCCTGTAATCCTCAACAGAATCCTTGAATTTCATTCTTTTCCGTTTACGTTGATGGCATTTTACAAATACGCACAAATTGTCGCGATTCTAATTAAAATTATTTTCGTTATTTTCCAATTCGAATCCTAATTAGATTCAATAAATTTTACAATTTATTACTTTGACGAGAAATTGTCAGTTTGTGTAAACGTTATCTCGACCAAAGCGGATATGATGTAACATCCTCAAATCAGTAATCGGTCGCGACCACCTCTAATATCAACAAAAAAGAAACAATTTGAGTCTAATTGATTAGAAATCAAACAGGTGAATCTATTAGAATATAATAATTTTGGATTTTTCGTTTTTAATCCCCTAGAATGTTGTGAATAGTTGTAGAAGAGCCAAATTTGAAAGAGCTCGTGTTTTCCGAACATCCATTCCATCCCCCTATCATAATTTGTCAACTTAACGATGCTACATTTGAACTAAGTCGATTTCTCAAGTTTTTCCTCTATAGTGTGTTTTTTCCTAGTCCTCATCTTGTTGTCGACAACAGGGGTGAAACCATCCCTGTTCGTCTCTATACTATACAACCCACACTAGAGGGGGTAAACAAACAAATGTAAATAAAACGTCAACATATTCTTTTATAAATGTTTAAACGATTTGTTAAGTCCGCCATGAAAAAAGCTCTTCGACAAAATGCTTGTTGATATGTGTGTGTGTTGTCATTATCCTCAATTCTGTCCTGGCTAACGTTACACTCTAGAAATCAATTTCAAGGGTGGCATTCGCGTATTGCGTCCGTACTCTCTATTCCTACACTAGTTTTTGGCGAAATCCATTAAATCGTCATTATTTCGTCCTTAAATCGATTTTTCTAACGTTATAATCAATTTATAAATTACCTTCAGTTATTTTAACATTAAAAAACGATTAAAAAAATAATAATAAATGGGCTTATCGTTTCCACTGTATTTACTTGATGAAACCACAATATGAAGACGTCGACCTCTATTTCATTAAACTAACTTTTCACTATTATTGCCATTAATACAAATTCAAATTTGTCTTAATAACATGGAAAAAAAACCAGACACGTGTTGGAGAAATAGCGCAAAACTCTTGTAAATATTTACAAAACTGTATAGAAAACATGCGATTTCTTAAAATTTTGGATAAAACAATTTCGAAATTTTTTCGAAAAAACGCCGATAAATCAAGAATGCCACCATTCCCTACCTCAACTCCATTATAATCCAATAACATATATTTTGCGTCGTTATTTTATCAACAACAATATCCGTTATTTCTATCTCTGTTTTGATAATCAAAATTTTATTATAAAAATTGCCAATAATAAAAACAAGGCGATATTCTAAGGTCACAAGACCCGTGCTCTCGAAATTTTACGTTCGCCAATAGCTTTTATAAATAAATAATTTTGTAAACATTACGAAGAAAAAAGCCGAAATGTCGATTTTGCGCCACTACCTACACAACCGATTTTTTCCCCAATTCTCGTACAATTCTCTAGGCAATGAACTTGCCGATATTTACGGTAACATAATATTTAAACAATATTTTAATTCGGCAAGTAAATATTTTTTCCATGTTTGTAGAGTATGTAAATATATGTATGTATTAACATAATGCTCGTACAGATATACACACACACATACACCTCCTGACCTTTGCCAAAGTGAAAATGTTACGTCAGGTTACGGTCTGATTATTTTTACACTCGACAGGCCCGGTTTCCAGGCGTTTCGCGCCGAAGAAGGGCCGGTATAGGGCCTCAAATCGGCCAATTATGGCTGAATTTAAAGACAACTTACACAACTCTAGATAATGGACTTGGACGTGTATTATCCAACTGTCAATCTTGGAATTAATTAAAGGAAAACTAAAGAAATACATTAATAATATATGAAATCGAAAAAACTATGGAAATGAGCAACAACAGTTTCGCAATTTGCATCAATTAAACCGTAATGATGGTAGAAAACTGATTGCATCACAACAATATGCTATAAATTAAATTGCATACAAATGAAATTATTATAATTCAATTTACAAATCGAATAATCACAATACAAATAAAATAAAGTAACAGAAATTGAGAATTATTATTCGAATTGGAAAGTTTATTAAATGACGAATTCTGTTAAAAATCGCTGAATATTTGCGATCTTGAAAATCTGATCGATCGAATCGAATGACTCGACAATTCCAACAAAATAAGACGAACATAGACCTCTAATTGATTACCATCTAGTTCCAACTATAAAATTCTTTTATTATTTTTGTTAACCATAAAGATGGGAGATTTTGACAAAATTCGACGAGCACAATTAGAATTTAAATTAGACTTTTGTGTTTTATTTAAAGAAAAACAATTTACAGTCTGTTTACTACAATTCCAATTTTTTTCGTGATTCTTATCGTATTGTTTTTCTTCCAACAAAATCAAATGAATTTGCGACTAATCCTGTAGAATTTTGGTTAAATTTGATGACTAATTAATGATAACTTATCATTTTACTGGATTTCCAGACGTTGAATAAATAAATAATCGAAAAACAAGGCTTAATTGCGTCGATATATCTTTTATTGAAAAAAAATGTGGGAAAGGATGTAGTAGAGTCGATAAGATTTAGGATACTCATCTGTGCAATAATTGGAAGGAAAAAAAGGTTAATTGCGGTCAATTTTAATCGTTTTATAAGGAAAATCAATCTGAATAATAAATTTAATATCATTATTATTAACTAGTTTCTTCTACATCGAATTGAAGAAAATTTAATAGGAAACGTTCGAGAACTATGGCTTTACTGTGGAGTGAAGCCGCATAATTACCGAAAAAGAATCAGGTCAAAATTCCAATTTTTTCTTGTATTAAAATATGTAGAATCAAACTACGAAAATCAACTTTCACAACTTTATGAAACGGATTTCGTGTATCGAAATTAACGACAGATTTGCCGTTAGACGCCGGCGATTAGACGCCGGGAAGACTCCGGAAGGTGCCCCAGGCGGCCTCGACAACCGTTCAACGGCGTGCGAGATGGATAAGTTTTTAATAAAAAAAATTATACGTTTTTGTATTGTTTCGAATTTCCAGTATTCCCCGATTTCTGGCTACGATTTTTAGTTTTTCAACGAATTCAAGGTCTGTGTGATGGAGACTTGAATCAGTTCCAATAGATTCGAAGTTCGTGACAGGAATAAGCGATCGGTTTTTATCAGATTTACGATTATGGTTTTCATGATTCGTCAAATAAGTAATTTTTGACGGCGAATTATTGAGATTCAACGACCTCCTCAACGAGATATTTATAATAAACACACAATATTTCATCATATTGTTTATCGTTTACAACAGGTCAACAATAAAACTAAATGAAGATTAGATTTGTTCGTCCAAATAAAACGTGCAGAAAGTGTGAAATTAGTAAGTTATCTGGAAGATGATTCATTAATCAGAATTCGAAATTTTCTGGTTGTTTGTTTCGCTATACAATTATTACGATTTAAAAGATTTGGACATCACGTTTAAAATCGTTTCAAAACTTAATCATTCTAGTTGAAGAGAATACAGTTAGAGAACGCCCACGATTCAATCTGCCAATAGAGGAAATGACGCACTAATCACGAAATTGACTTTTTCCACAATTACACCGAGTCACTAACCTGGAAAAAATTACCCATTTTAAAGAGCAATAAATATCGAACATTACAAAAATTACAATCATCTATCTTTAAATTGTGAACGTTTCTCCCCCAAGTTTGATGGATGGAATTGTTGGGTAGAAAGGGCGGTTTTCTTGTCGATTTTCTCGTGAATAATTCCAATGCCATAGCGGTATATGAATTGTGAAAACCAACTCGGTTTAGTGACTGCATATTAAACAGTCAAACAATATACAAAATGTAAACAATTCCCCATCTGTATCCTATCAATATTAATAAACAAAGATGGCTATAAATGTTGTACAATAATTCAAAATGTTTCTGTTGTTGTCGTCGTCGTCAATATTGGCCATGAGACTGTTTATACGAACGCGGGAAAGTTATTATTATTAAGATTTCCTTCTTAACTAGGTGTGCGCACTGTGAAAATTCATCAATTGTTGCAATGATGGCGAAATATGATTAGCAACAATTCTATTTCGAAATCGATGCATTTCTTGTAGAGATCTTCCTTGTTATTATTGGCGACAATTCGCAATTGTCATCAGATGAGAAACTTGATTCGACTTGATTCAACCTGACAAATCTGTTTGAAAACAGGCGTTGGCAGGCGCTTGTGAATCGTTTTAAACTTGTCGGGCATTAGCACGTCGACTGAGTGAACGATGATGCTCGATTTTAAAAATTTTTCAACTTACAACCATGAAAACGAACCTATCATCGGTATTTTCCCAAATTTTGATATTGCGCAACTGTTAAAAGCGACAATTTTGATGAATGATAGTGTTGGGACATTTAACACTTTTTCAACGGACTTTACGACATCGTTGAGACGACAAAAAACTGAAAACTTTATGCATAAAGATTGGATGTTTCAGGCACAAAAACAGCGAGATTTAGATCAATAAATAGAAATACAATAAAATTTATGGATATCCTAAAGGGACCCTCTAGGTGTTTACGATGACAAAGGAGCGATTTTTCCTCAATATTGGTCAATCTAACACGCACCGTTCCAGTGATTCGCTTTGATAATCTGCAATGAATTAAACAATGCGCAAATTCGCCCCATGAATATCACAATAACAATCGATAAATGCACCGATCAAACCACAAATCCCTCAAAGTGCCTCGCTTTGTTATCAATAGTTCTTTGTTTTTTAAACTGTAAATTGTTTGTAATTCCTTAAACAGCCATCATCAATATCATCATCAACATCAATGGTTGTATACAAGAAACTGGAATCTATGTCGTGAAATCTCCACAATCTCCAATAAATACCAAGCATCATCAATCACTCCTGAACACATTAATAAGTCTTAAGAAAATTGATTTAGTGAAACGAAAAGAATAGTAAAGATAGATGGAAATAAAGAGAAGAGGACGTTTAAAAAAAAGCTGAGGAAAATGAGAGAGAAATATCTCGGATATCTTGCCTCTACATATGTTATTTTCATATTAATGATTCTCATTCGCGTCTAACAAACATCAGGGAGTATGTTAATTGACTCTTAAACTGGAAACTGAGCGAACGAGAGAGAGCTAAACTAGCTATGCAGGTGTGTGTATGCGTTATGGGCTTTGAGCTACAATTTTTATTCGAAACGACAAAATTATAGTATGCATGTACATATGATCTATACACAATTACAACAGAATTAATATACACATATCTATCTTTGTTTATCGTACATGTTAAATAGTTCTAGCAATTAATTAGTAGCAGATATCCAAGTCCTATCTAATACAACCGTTTCATGTGCCTAGATAATTAGCGGCTTTGTGATCAAAGCATACCATTTGTGCACAGTAACCATTTGCAGATACACATATATGTACCTATATAACATATTAACCCTTTGACTAACCCTAGAAAGGGGGATTTTCATAAAATAATCCCATACTGTAGCCTTTTTTGCCTCTATCATTGTCGAAATTTCAGTGGATTTCAACAAATTTCACAATAAATCAAATTATAAATTGATGGCTAACAGGACTAGACATGTTGACGCGCAATTCTAAGCATCGAAAACCTGATAAGCTATAAAATGAATAGCGACGTAAGTCAATTTTTTTTTTCTTTCTATAAATCGTCAGCATTCTATGTATAACGTTGAACGAGTAGTGTATGTATTCAACCACTTGATATCTGTTATCTAGTCAAGTGAGGAAAATTTGATAAATATTTAGGAGATGCTTGCAGGGTCGCATCGGAAACTGAATGGGGCCCCCGGCGATTATCACCAATCGGCCTCCATATGTAATGATTCAAGTGCAGTTTTATCCTTGCAAATATCTCTAGAAAATCACCTATTTTTATTGATTGAAATTTGACTTATTTGATTCTAGTATTATAAGGTATCTTTTGACAACAAGAAGTTATCAAAATATTCTTTTTGTTACTCAAAATCGAAAATTCTCCCCAAAAGCCAATAGATGTGTTGTCATAAAAATTGTACCTTTGGGGACCCATGAAAACGAAAGGCTTCCTGTGCAGAAAATTAAATATTTGTAGAACGGTGCCTTTTGGAGGCTTTAATTCTTTGACAAACAAACCCTTAAAAACTGCAACTCATAATCAAGACTCAAATTCGCAAATTCATCCCAAAAGCCTCTCAAGTTATCTGAATCGATAATTATTATCAAAATGTCACCTTTCAGAGGCCCATGAAAACAACAAACTTCAGAGTTCTTCAAAATTATTACTGAAATAGGCAATTTTTGAAACTGCAATTCTTTAGACTCTGAAATTAGCAAGACACCTTCTAACAAGAAAAAAAACTTTAAAAATTGGAAGATCTTTTTTGCAATTCAAAATCAAGACTCAAACTCGAAAATTTATCCCAAAAGCCAATAGAATTGTCTAAATCGATGTGTTCTCATAAAAATTTTACCTTTTGGGGGCCCTCGAAAACGAAAGGCTTCATGACAATTATTGCTGGAATTCCTCCTGTACAGAAAATTGAATATTTGTAAAACAATGCCTTTGGGAGCTTTAATAATTCTTTGACAAACAAACCCTTAAACATTGCAACTCATAATCAAGACTCGAACTCGCAAATTCATCCCAAAAGCCACTCAAGTTATCTGAATCGATAATTATTATCAAAATGTCACCTTTCAGAGGCCCATGAAAACAAAAAGAACTTCAGAGTTCTTCAAAATTATTACTGAAATAGGCAATTTTTGAAACTTCAATTCTTCAGACTCTGAAATTAGCAAGACACCTTCTAACAAGAAAAAAAACCTTTAAAAATTGGAAGATCTTTTTGGCAATTCAAAATCAAGACTCAAACTCGAAAATTTATCCCAAAAGCTCCTCAATTTATCTAAAACGATAATTTTGATCGAAATCAGAGGTCCATAAAAACGAAAAATTCCGAAACTCAAATTCCTTAAATAATTTAAAGAGATCCCAAAATCCCCCCAAATATTTGAACAAAACGCTGGCTTTTCTGTTGAATAAATGGGATATTCTTTGACTCTGATATTGTTAAAAGGACCTAATTGACAACTCAACACAAAATAAACGAAAATACATAGAACTGGCAGCCTTACTCTTTTTGCAAAGCAAAATTGAGACTCAAACTCAAACATTTTTCATACGAATTACCACGAAATGTTACCTTTTCGCGGCTCATGAAACTAACTCCGTACTTATTATCACTGAAACTGCTGAGTTGGTCTTTCAAATTTTTGCTGAAATTTCTCCAGTACAGTCAAGACGATGGAACTTCTGTGGCTGGTATTGCCAAAGACACCTTTTTGGGCAACTCAACAGTAAAATTAACAAAATCTTGACAAACTCGATAATTCTACCCAAAAACCACCAAAGTTGTCTAAATAAGAATATTACCTTTCTGATGCCCAAGACATTATTTTTGCCTCGAAATCCGGACTTAAAATATTTGCCAAAAACCACTGGTTGTGTCTAAATCGATACATTTCCATCGAAATGTTGCCTTTTGGACGCCCATGGAACGCAAGGCTTCGTGTCAATTATCGCCGAAATTGTTGACTTATACTTTAAGATTCTTACTGAAATTCCTCCAATAGAGAAAAAATAAATATTTGAACAAGACGAATAAATTGGATTGATTGTCCGTCATATGCGCAAGCCTTGTGTAATTTACAACAGTTTTCATGTCCGTTCATCATCAAAGCAATATTAAAGTCACGTATCATTTATTATTCAAATAAAATAATAGAACGGGCAACCCTTCGACAGCCTGTTCAAATGATTGAGAGAATTAAAACCGTATAGAAGTAGATTGCATGTAAATTTGTATATTAAACACCTTTTAATATTGACAACAAAAATAGTTTTGTATTGATATCCATTGATTTTGTGGCAAATTACAGAAAATTTTAACCGAATTAAAAATTTTCTATTCGATATTGGTGGGAAAAAAGACTAGGACACACATCTCCGTTCATTTACTTTAAAGCCATGGTAAATTTAGAAGTTTTGGTAATTTTTCGGTTAATTTAATTAACAGTTTTTGGGGAAATCTTGAACACTTTCTATATTTATCTCATGAAAATTGCTATCTATTCGTAATAGTGTGTGTACTCGAATTGCAGATATTCTACAAATAAAATTTAGATTATGTTTTGTTGTTATTATCATCATTATTATTATAACTACTGTATGTATGCTGAGAAGGTTTCCAATTATTAAAGTTTCTCAACTCCCTCAACAACTCGCTCTGTCTCTTCCACTTTATTCGCTTTCTGTACATATATAATTTTCTTTATTATAATTTTCACGTATTATCCCGGATAATTTTGATTTTAACTTAAGAACATTTGCATCCGGGCATGGATTAAAACTGAATTATTAATTAAGATTGTCGACAACGAAAACGAAAAACAACACAGAGAGGGAGAGCGAGAAGCAAAACACCTCATTAAAAAAAAAACTGATCGTTAATTACACTTTAATTACCTGACAAATAATTGATTGTGAGATTTGATTTCACTTCAGTGTTGATTAAATTTTCGTCAATATTACTTGTTATTATTGTCGAAAACGTTTAATTTTAACGTCCGTTGTTGTTCTAATGACGGACAGATTTTTATTGATTGGTCTTTTATAAAAGTACGCAGTTAATCGTCTATAATTTTTTAATAGATATCGTAAAAAAAAATTGTGATAAATTAATTACTTCTAGATACTCTTTAATGTCTATTTTGGTGGATTTCGACAAAAATCAACAGCTTTTAATCGATTCAATTAAGAGTTCTTGCTGATTAACCGACAATTAATTAATCAGCAAACAATTGGTGATTTGTTGAATTTCTTGATTTAAAATTGATGCTGAAAGTCATTGAAACCGGCAGAAAGTTGGACAAACAGAAAATTTAGACTATCGAAATGCCATAACAGAAACAGAATCGGAAACAGATCTTTTAAAAACCTTTTAACGGAAATAGAACAAAAGTGGAAACAGAAATAGAAACAAACATTGATCTGACAGGTACCGAAGTTAAATTATCGACTTTTCGTCAATTTTCTGGAAAACTAACAAGCTTATCGGGAAATTTCTGACAGATTTGGAAAGCGCTTTCAATTTGCTTTACACAGTGGGAAAATCATTGGAAAAGTGATATTTGTCAAATTGTAGAACAAAATGTGGAAAAAATTAAGAAAAACGTACTTCAACATTTTTCTCTATAACTCAAAATTCAATCAACATTTTCCGCAACAAAAACTCCTTGAATACTTCTCCTTTTTAATACCGTTTGGTTCTTTGCAATATCTCATCAAACACGCGAGATATCGATGATTAAAAATTGCTATTTTGCAAACACTGGATGAAATGAAAATATGTAATTTAAACGCTCAATTTCTGTTAATTTTCCAAAAATTAACATATTTATTGGAAAATTTCTTGGAGATTTGAGAAACTTCTTTAATTTTCAAAATATTGTGAGAAAATCATTGGAAAATCGATAATACTTGCAAAATTATAGCAGGAAATATAACGACAAATAAGAAAAGACAAACTCCCAGATTTTCCTCTGTAACTCGGGATTTAATCAGCATTTTCTAAAACAAAAACGCCCTTAAATCTTCCTTGAACTGCTCTTTTCAATGCCGTTTAGTTCATTGCAACATCCCATCAAACACGCGAAATATCGGTGATTAAAAATTGGTATTTTTCAGACACCAACACAAATAAAAATTTGTAGTATAAGCCCCCAATTTCTGTTAATTTTCCGGAAAACTAACAAATCTATTGGAAAATTTCTTGGAGATTTGGGAAGTTTCTTTGATTTTCTATATACTGTGAGAAAATCACTGAATCGATATTTGGTAAATTGTAGGTGGAAATATAAAGAAAAATAAGAAAAAACATACTCCCAGATTTTCCTCTGTAACTCAGAATTCAATCAGCATTTTCCAAAACAAAATAACTCATAAATACTCCTTAAAATTCTCTGTTTAATGTCGTTTGGTTCATTGCAATAGCTCATCAAATAGGCGAGATATCGATTATTGAAAATTGGCAATTGTCAAGCATTGGATGAAAAAAAATTAAGCCTCCAATTTCTGTTAATTTTTCAGAAAACTAACACATCTATTGGAAAATTTCTTAGAGATTTACGAAACTTCTTTAATTTTCTAAATATTGTGAAAAAATCATTGGAAAATCGATAATACTTACTAAGTTATAGGCGGAAATATAAAGAAAAATAAGAAAAGACATACTCCTATATTTTCCTCTGTAACTCGGAATTCAATGAACATTTTCCGAAACAAAAACGCCCATTAATACTCCTTGAAATGCTCTATTTAATGCCGTTTGGTTCATTGCAATACCTGATCAACCGTGCGAGATATCGATTATTAAAAATTGGCAATTTTCAAGCACCGGATGAAAAAAAAATTACCGTAAGCCACCAATTTTTGTTAATTTTCCGGAAAACTAACAAATCATCGGAAAATTTCTTGCAGATTTGAAAAGTTTCGTTAATTTTCTATATACCATGAGGAAATTATTGGAAAATCGATAATAATTGCTAAGTTATAGGCGAAAATATAAACAAAAATAAGAAAAGACAAACTTCCAGATTTTCCTCTGTAATTCGGAATTTGACCAGCATTTTCGGAAAAGAAAAACGTCTGTAAATACTTCTTAAAATGTTGTTTCTAATACCGTTTGATTCATTAAAATATCTCACCAAACAAGTGAGATATCGGTTTAAAAAAGTACAGAAACCGAAGTCGCAAATTTGCGGAAATTCCGCAGTTGAGGAACCAGAAACAGATATCCGTATCATCTCTATTCGGTTTATCAATTTGATAAAGGACCGCATCAGGGTTAATCAACAAAAACACCATATTTGATATAAAAGGGCCGCTTATCGTACCATCTCCAACTAATTCCATTACAAGTTTCTTTTTTTTTGGTAGATTTCCACAGAGTTAAACAACTAATCAAAGTTAATTGTCCCTAATCAACCTTATCACATCTACAATTTCGATTCTAATACAAGCAAAAAACGGTAAAATCAAACAATTAGGTTGCCTACCCTTCCAAATGGAAATAAGGAAATTATCGTGTACGAAGAACTTGAGAATTCGTCAAATTGGAATCTTTTCATAAATAAATAAGTTGTATTGTCGATAAAATTGTGACTCACCTTGTTAATAAATCGAATTTCACTGTTATCTTTCACAATTTTCACTTTTCACTCACTTAAACAAATTTAACAATCATTGGAAAATTTTCACCGAAAAACACGTCAGGATTTTAGGTTAACAGGCTTGCCAACTTTTCGCCGTTTAGATAACAATTGGCGGCAGAAAAGTGTGACGTAGAACAAGTAGGGGTGGTGGTGGTGGTAAATCCGTTATCTCGTCCAAGAAACAAATAAATGTAAGTAAACTTAATTTAATAATTATTCATTTATTATTAGTCCTAATTATTAATTGGACTTTCCCGTTTGTATCACAATAACAACATTATGAATAATAATTAGAATTACAATTACAATAAATCCAAAATAACGAAATGAATAGGAGGCGCTGAAATTTTGTTTTGTACTATTGTAAATCTAGGGAGGCTGTGGAAAGTGTTGAATTTGACATTTACGCCTATTCATTAAATAAATAATAATCGAATGGTATATTACACAAAAAATTCAATAAGACGTAATAAAAATCAACAAAATCAAATAAAAAAGTTGTTTAAAACAAAATTCATTAAAAATAAGAAAAAAAACATGCTTAAAAACATAAAATTTGAGGTTATATTGTTGATCAATAAACAAACGAGTATCGTTTAGTCCGTAGTGATACCAACGTAAGAATATAAATTTTACTATATGTAAATGTTATGTGTTTAAACTATAGAGTTGGCAACAAATTCAAAACTTCCAGAAGTTCTAAAACTATCCAGGAAAAAATTGGTTAATAATCGACTCCTGTTTGTTTATTTTTTTTAACGAAAATTTCGAATTTTTTGCCAATTCTAACGGAAATAACTCACAAACCGACAATTGCATAATAATTTGAAAATTTTATAGTTTACTGAACCACTATTTGTGATTCATCGCGGTTGATGATCTGTTGAGAGTTTCTGTACGAAATTACAGTTTATTTTTATCAATTCTGTTGCTGTACAGTCATATTGGTCAGTCTTCGACTTTAGTTTTGGTTTTATCCGACAAATTTACGAATTTCCAATCGTAATTATGTTAAAATTCTATGATCAAAACAGGAAATTCGTTACACCATTTGAGAATTTACGGTTTTCGAAAATAACTGTTGATTGGATCTGAATCAATACTAAATGTATTATGGACGGGAAAAAAATAGAGAGCACTTGAAAGGTTCTTCCTGAAAATTAAGTTTTTATAAGTCTAGACAATCGGTTTTCCAACTTCAGAACGTTCCAGTCTACCTGTGTGTAATTATAACATCATTCATACCTTTCGACCCAATTTCTTGGTGAGTGAACTTTAACGAAGATGGCTATCATAAGAATAAAATAAAAAACAAATTCTCAAATGCAAGCTTATTAAGCTTGTATTCATCATCATTTTCTCGTTGTTGAAAATCAAGGTGTGTATTTTATTAGAAATCAGGCCCGGATCGGACAGAGCGGCTGGGGCCATTGGGAGGCCCATGACTTGGGCTTTTCAATTTAAATTTTAATAAGCGATATCTCGTTTGTTTTTGGAGATATGGCAAAAATGAAAACTGATTTTAAAAGAGTATTTCAAGCTGGATTTGAGGAATTTTTTAGTTTCAGAAATTTCAGATTGAATTTTGAATTAGACAGGAGAATTTGTAAGCATATTTCTTCGTAATATTTCTATATTTTTCCGTATAACTCGACCAATACTGATTATTTTTGAATGATTCGGATAGAATTTATAGAAATTGGAAAGCACTTTTCAAATATTCAAGAAATTTGCCAATCGGTTTGCTAGTTTTCCGGGAAATTGCCAAAAATTAGAGGCCTTTTTTCAATTTTGTGTCGAAACAATGGCTATATTTAACAGATTATAATTCGCTTATTTTTGTAAATATTCCATTGAATAAGAGAGAACTTGGAAGAGCCTTTTGAGGAGCATTAGAGGAAGTTTTCCGATTTGGAAAATTTCACTTGACTTTGAATTTCTAGACGAAAATCTAGGAGCACGATTTTTCTATATTTTTATCGATAATTTAGCCAATAATACAAATTTACAAACGATTTTTGCACACTACATAGAAAATGGAAAGCGCTTTCTAAATCTCGAAGAAATTTTCCAATCGGTTTACTTGTTTTTCGGAAAATTGCCAAAAATTAAAGGGCTTTTTTCGATTTTGTGTCGAAACAATCGCTATATTTAACAATCGATAATTCGTTTATTTTGGTAAATATGGTAATGAATAAAACAGAATTACAAAGGGCATTTTAGGGAGCATTAGAGAACGTTTTTCGATTTGGAAAATTTCACTTGACTTTGAATTTATAGACGAAAATCTAGGAGCACGTTTTTCCTCATTTTTCTATGTTTTCATCGATAATTTCGCCAATTTTACAAATTTACGAATAATTTTTGCACACTACATAGAAAATCGAAAGAACTTTTCGAATACCCAAGAAATTTTCCAATCGGTGTGCTAGTTTTCCGGTAAATTGGCAAAAATTAAAGGGCTTGTGTTGCACCTGTTTTCGGTTTTGTATCAAAACAACCCCAATATTTAATAATGGAGAACTTGCTTATTATTGTAAATATTGTAATGAATAGAATAGAATTAGAAAGCGCATTTTAGGGAGCATTGGAGGGAGTTTTTCGATTTGGAAAATTTTACTTGAGTTTGAATTTATAGACGAAAATCTAGGAGCATGACTTGTCCATATTGCTGCACCTTCTTCTGCGATAATGCAGTCAATTTTATCAATTTACAGATGATTTTCGCACACTGCATAGAAAATGGAGAGGGCTTTTCAAATCTCCAAGAAATTTTCCAATCGGTTTGCTAGTTTTCCAAAAATTAAACGGCTTTTTTTCAGTATTGGGTCGAAACAATGCCATTAATTAAAAATCGATAATTCGCTTATTTTTGTAAATATTGCAATGAGTAAAACAGAATTAGAAAGCGCATTTTAGGGAGCATTAGAAGGGAGTTCTTCGATTTGGAAAATTTTACTTGAGTTTGAATTTATAGACGAAAATCTAGGAGCACGATTTTTCCTCATTTTTCTATGTTTTCATCGATAATTTCGCCAATTTTACAAATGTAAGAATGATTTTTGCACACTACATAGAAAATAGAAAGGGCTTTTCAAAACTCCGAGAAATTTCCAATCGGTTTACGAATTTTCCGGGAAATTGCGTAAAATCCGCACCTGTATTACAGCATTCTCTCGATTTAGTGTCGCCAATATTTAATCGTTTATTTTTGGGGTAAGTACATAAAAATGGCATTAGAAAGAGTATTTTGATTCGCCGCACTTGTCAATGAAGATCTAGTGCGGCCTTCTGCCTCTGGGGGCCGAAACGGTCCAATCCGGCACTGTTGTGAATTGTGTAATTCATGCAAATTCGGCTAATTATGACTAATGTCTAGACATTTTGCTGATTCAATGATTATTAATTTAACAATTTTTTTTCTATTTGCGGTTGATCAGCATTTCTCGTGTCTGTTATAGAGGATTTTTTGTAATAGAATTAAGTATAAAGCAAAGCCTGTAATTTATGAAGTTTAACAATCTTTTTGTTTGGGTTACCTTTATTGGTTTGCAAATATATTTCATAATTCATTTGTGTGGAAACTAGCGAGTTGGAGCATTTTCAACTTGGTCAATACCGTAGAATCGTACTGCATACATACACCATTTCATATGGTAGAAAAATAAAAACACAGCTATTGCATTAAGTTGTCTCGTCGACAACAATAAATAATAAATAGCCAGTTTCTTTACATTTCATTTACAATAATATTCCTTATAATTTACATCCAACTAAGAAAATGCTCACATAAATCCCCACAATTAACAATATCTCAACATAAAATACTATTATATTGTTGATATTCTGTTTGAAATATCACCAGACATTCAGCAATTTAGGGTTGCACTTAGTGTTGCAATAGTGCACCCCCTCGTGTTTTCGCCCTTTTTTTCCAACTCAAGTCCATTCAACTGTGAATGTAAATCATTCCGTATTAAAATATTATTCATGTTTAACATCTACATATGTGCAAGAGGTGTGCTCTGTACACACATATACCTCGATACGTTCGAAACTAGTCGAGATAATTATACAGGGGGCATTGTATAATTACCTCACGAATGCTCGAGTCAAATGTCAAGCTGTGGTGTTGTTGCTGACACGCGAATTCGATACATTTAGATGTGATGGAGACGACAATAACACGACTACTGTATTAGAAAATCACCATTGGTGGTAGTAACGGCCTACCTCCATTATACTACCGTTCAATTAAAATATCGAAAAATAACAAAACCCTTCGAATTTCCAACATAATTATCGTTTAAAATTCCATCCCCTTGTTATATTTAGAAATAATCACAGTCAACGTTATATTGACAATGTAAATAATGTTTTTATACATTTGGGGTTTCGTGATTTATTGATAGTTCAATGGAACGAATAATTTCTAGCGAAGGGGTTGAATTTTTTTCTATTTGTAATAATCTTCGATATTTGTCGATATAACAACCCGGTCTGTCTTGGTAAAGAGAATACGAAAATGGAATTGATAACCGACTTTATTTTAGTCCACGATAAAAGGACATTGAATGTGCTTTATCATCTATTTATCCACCTACGCATACTTGAAAAAAATATTGATTTTCACACGGTTATCATTCACATTCTATTATCATTATAATTTTATATAATATTGAGTGATTGGGGCTCAGACAGGTGGAATAACGGGGCGATGGGCCCCAATACAACCCGAATAACGTCGGATTAATATTTGATCATCTGTTATTTTTATTATCAACATTTTTATTATCAACAAATCCAAAATCCAAGGAAATTATTTTTCTGTACTTTCGATTATAAACTGTTGCAATTTAATCACTTTCCGAGCCGTGATAACAATTATAATCGCGAAATAAACAAAATGCTTACGTTATACTGGAGATTTCTGCTGTCAGATAATTATTATTTTTAGATATTTTACTGGTTGTTCAACGTGTTGATTCACTATTTTAATCAATTGAGATTAGCGCGGATTAATTGATAAATCTAAAAGTATCAAATACAAAATTGGGGTTATTAGAATTGCCCCCTGTTAAAGGGATGTTTATCGTAAAGCCTAAAAATAATCAAAAAAGCGTGCACCCATACGAATTGAGTTGAATGTTGGAAGAAACCGAAAAACCAGGCGCCGCCAATCTCATCACCATCACCACCGTCGACGTCGTTGTTGTTATTGTCGACGGCCACGACGTCGGCAATACCAAAACAACACACCAACAAAAACAAATGCAGACGACTGCTCGTTTCCGGTTAGCACCCGCTATCGGAAGTGCACCAGGTCGTGTTTACATACTTATGCAGTGCCATATGCAAATGGCTTTGGGGTCGTTAAAATTGTATCACAATGTTGTTGGGCGAGGTTATGGTCGGACGCTGATAGACGAACAGCCGCCACAAACGTATCACGTATGTGTATGTGTGCTGACACGGTGGAAACCGGCTGATAACGTCCTAATCAGCGTTCGGTTTAATAAATTCAAGTCAGGTCTTTTTGTTGTTCGGTTTTTATTGTTTTTAAATGTTGGCTCAATGGGGGCTGTGGCTTCAACTAGATGACCTTTTGGTGTAATGACGGCGCCGTAATATCGCCGCCAGCCCACTTTTAACGACTGTCTAAAAAAAAATTAATCCAATTCCAAAACTAATAGTGGAATTTTATTTAAAACAATTCTGGAAATTGAAGTGCCTTCAAGCACTGTTTCATAAGAGCCTAGGAAATGGAATTACAGTGGTTATTGTCAATATTTATAAAATTCTTATCACTATTTACACATAATCTTAGAGAAATTTACGATAAAAACTCCCTAACCGCTTATTGTCTTATTCCAGTAATAATATTTATTATAATTCCAAGTTTTTTAAACTTTCATCTAAGCTTTTATCGCTAAAACAAATAATTTCAATACACTATCTCCAACAATTCTCAAATTATAAACGAACTAGTTTATCAATTGTAAAACATTAACAATCGTTTAATATCATTAAATCCGTACAATCAAGAAATTAATAAAAACCGTATACTGATATGTAGGAAATGAGTTTATTTTTAATTGCTGTCATTAAATTTATTATCATCATTTTATTATTCGATTTATTGCAGTACAGAACGCTCCACTAACAAATACACGAATTTTAATTGTTCCAATAAATTACCACCAATCGATCTATAACTAAATTAAAAGATATTCCGGTTATATACCGGCGAGAAACCGGAATTGCCGCTTTTATTTGGTATTTACTTTGACAAATTAGGCGAAATTCGATGGCTTTTAAGCTTATTTTTCACGCTCAATGTTGGCAAGTCGATGAAATTGTGCTTTTTGATAGAATCAACACAACAACAGCCGATGATTCGATGTTAATTCGACTCGAATCATCCTGTATGTTTTTATTATATTTAATATAATATAAAATTACTACTTTGAGATATCAAAATATCGTATTGTAAACAAATTGGATTTTTATTAATATGCCATTATTGTGGTTCTACATAATTTACTTTACCAATTGACAGAAAGATAAGCAACTAACGACAACTAGCCACAATAACAAGCACGATCGCAGAACTGGTTTTATTATAAATTACAACTGAAGATTGAATTTTATAATAGATTCGATTCTGTTCGCATCAAATAAATTTATATTCACAAATTCAAATTCAAACTTAATTTAATTGTATCAAATCGTGCCAAGAAACAATTCAAAAATCCACCTCATTTTAATATAATTCAATGACACGATTCCTATATAAAAGTCAAATAGAAATTAATGATTCGAATAGTTTTCTACCATCGTTGCTCTCGCCCTATCTTGTCTTTATTTTAAAATTTTTTAATGATTATGTCGTTTTGACACGGCACAAATATCGGGAATGGGGTGGAGAAGCTTGGAAAAGTTTAAGATTAAAAACCGTCTTCCATTCGAATCCACCGTCGTTCCCACAGGACCTAAACGTTATTTAGACATGAGATATTGCAAGGAAGACGTATTAAATTATTACTCACGTATTATATTCATTTTTGTTGACATTAATAAACGCATAAAACGGGGGAGTGTTCCTGCTGTATCCAAAAATAGAAGTGTATCCATATTGATAAAAGACGGTGTAATTTTTTATTACAACATTTGTTCTAATTTTATTGTGTTGAGCCGAGCCCTGTGCGATTTTGCCACCACACCCTTGGCGATTAATCAAGAAAAACCAAATTTTCGAATATTTCCAAATCTATTAATAACCGTCAATTAACAATGTTGTTAATTTGCCCCGCAATTCCGATGAGTTCGCATTGACATTATCTCGATAATCAATCAGTTGATGTGTTAATTAATAGTTGTCTAGTTAATTGATTTGTTAGTTGAAACTATTCGATTTTTGCGATAATATTTTAGAATTTGCACGGGGTCAATTAGTGCATCGAACCAGATGTGTATATGTGTAAGCTGCCAAGGTCTTGATAAAATTAGCAACCTTTTAATTTTCTTTTGAAAATATTCCAACAATATTCGATCGCAACAATTCTCTTTCAAGTACAATTCGTTCGCACCAATTCGCATTAATCGTCAACAATCATGATCGCTAGATTGGTGACATTTCCGTGGCATTGTTCGTTTAATTGGATGGCGTTTTTATTTAAATTACGTGTGCATAACTAATTGCGATTCCTTTTTATTCTCTCGCTGTTTGTCATTTATTGTAGAATTGTTTCGGATGGGGATTATTAATGTTAATTTAATATACGGCCGCTTATATTTAAATTATTCCGCGTTATTTTTGTATTTGTAGGTAGAAATGTTTTTAAATAATTTAAAAGAGAGAGAATTTGGGAAATGCTCGTTCGACCGTTGTTGGTATGCATCAATCTAATTAAAAGCAAATGTCAACAGCGGTGTGTACGCAATCCAAACTCAACAGACCGTTATTAATAATAATGAGAATTTTAAATTGCTTTTATTATCGATCCTAGAAAACTAATAAATGTTGTGCAAGTGTAATAATACGGATATCATCGTTTCTTTGATAAAATAATCGGCTACTGAATGTTTTAAAATGTCAGAGAAACGGCCAAGGACCCGTTCAAACGCAATTCAATCAACATCAATAAATGGGAATAATTCTATTATAGGTCATTTTCGTTTGAATTATGATCGTTTTGTGCAATTTGTCGTTTACCATTTGGGCTTTTCTAGATAGATGCGTGCGATCGGGACGAAATAAATAATTCAAAGCCCGTGCATATGTGTTGCTATTTCCATACAGAGTTCTATTTAATACTGTACTGCAGCACGCGTATTATCGTTACACACGCATTTGCATTTACCATTATTGTTATTATTATACGATAGGTTTATATTTATAAAGAATACGCCACCATATTTGAACTAGCAAAGGAAGCCGAATAAACAAACCCCAATGGCTTTCAAAAACCGATCGGTAATAGAATTTCCCTGTAGAAATCGAAATTATTGTTGATATTGCACGCATTAAAACCTCCTCTCAATATAATTGAGTGTTTCAACGAGGCTTTAAAGCGAGATCTCTTTGAGAAGATAGATTGCTCTGATCGATTCGATTCCGGTTTCCCACGAACGACAAAAATCATCCAGTTTTGTAAAACTTTTCGTATCGATAAAGATCGTTGGAGATTTTATAATAACAGTCACGATGTATTTGCACGATTATCTAGTTCCATACCGACTTCTACCAGTTTTTAACAACAATCTATCAACGCGATGATGGCCAATCGATTAACGAATAGCGAGTTAATCTAGATCATAACTTCTGTATTAACATGTTTTGTGTTACTATGCGAGTTTATTTACAACAATCTAGCCTAGGTTAGTTTTTTTTTAATTGAATTGTGCTAAAAAAACTAGAGAATTTTTCGCTAATTGCGCCCGGCTGCGTTCGCAATAAATCAAAGTGGAAATAAACAGGCGAGTTAATTAATTTTGTGCGGTGTCATCCGATCTTTCTTCTCGAAATCGTGTTTATTTTCTAATCAAGAATTATGGAATTATTTCAATAGCAATGTTTTCATCTAATTTGCACCATCCCCGAATTATTTGCTCGAATTAACTCTATTTTTGATAAACTTCAACGTTTTATACGACGGAAAATTAGGATGGAGTAGTTTTTCAATTGGATTTTTATTATTTCGAATTGTCTCCTTGACCCGGAGCTGGTGTAATAATCGAGGAAACTTGACGAAAAAGACAGTTGAGTTTTAATTAAGCCGAATACTGGGCGAAGTTTTTCAATTTATTGTTTCAAGTGATCATCGATCGATACACACAACAGTGAAGATAATTGTTTATTTGCTCGATTGTAGTTGGAATTAAAACAAACAAGAACCGATTTTATTAGGATGGATGAAGATAGTGGATAAAAACAATTGTGCGCACATTTGGTAGAAAAACTGCGATCTTGAAAAGTTTAAAAGTCGCTAACTAAAGCTAACAATTACTTATATTAAAGCGCAGACCGTTGAGATTTATCGGTGAATTTTCAAGTTAACAATCCGGTCCTTCGTTGAGTTTATTAGGCGAATTATTTCGTATTGTGCAGTAAATGCACCGACTATAACACTATTACTTTCGGTACAAACAAAATCAAATTAAAAACTGTGTTTAATAATTCACGTATAGCGTCCTTTGGTTAATTTGCATTTTTGCTAGAGAATTAATTTAGACAGAACACGCCATAAGAGACGAGTTGATTGTGCCAGCGTTATCATTTTATAAAGTAAAGCAGTCGATTTATAATAGAAAAAGGTGTCGCAATATGCTGATTTAGCAGTGGCAGTAGTGTTGAAATTGAACTGATAATGGCAATCGCGCACCATCAACCAAAACTCTCTTCCGGAATTTGCCAGGCATCAAGATCCCCAAGGGACTACACCCTATACTAATACTATATATCTACATATAGTACATATAGGCGACGCCCTAAGGGGTGGCATTTTCGACACGCAATTTCGTGTCAAAGCCGTTTATCCTGACTGATCGAGTTAATAAATTAATATTTAATAAAATGCCGGCTAGAAACCACACACTTACTTTTCGTCGCTGGATTACCAAAAAATAGTTGAGAAATCACCAAGTAGACCCATAAATTACGCAAAGAAACCATCGCAATCGTAAACAATCGTAACAGTCGGATCGCTTGATTAAACTTGTGGACGGTTGCGAGAATCGGTGCAGCAGGAATTATGGAATAACGGGCGGCCGGCCGGATATGTTTCTGCAAAACGAAAGCGCGGAAAACTCGGATGATTTACCACCACTGTTGGCAAATATGGGGAAGAAAACGACGAAATTCTGTTTGAAAACAAGCGGTTTCTTCGTTTTGAGGAGCCAGACCTGGCGGCGATTCACCGATGATACAGAAAACTAAAGCCAACAATACGTTTGTTATTCGGAATTTCAATAAAATCATCTTAAAATAGTTAATGTTGTTATTAAATTTGGTATGATAACAACAGTAAATAGAGATTATAAAGTGTAATCTTAATGGAAGGACTTGGGTTATTTTATAGTTTGTTGTTTTAGTGCTCACTAAATGCGGGCTTTTGTGCCGCCAGCTTCTACGATAACTGCTGCTCGTCGACATCGCGGACTTCTTGTTTTACGGCGTCCGTAACGACTTCCTGTGGAAATTGAAATATTTAAAGGCCCCGCGATGGCGCCCTTTAATAATAACACAAATGGCTTTATATAGTTGAAACTTGTCAGTTGATCTCCATCTACCATCTTCGTAACGTTTATTAGACAAGTTCAAACAACATTAATCAGAATTTAATGTTATAATTAGTTGAGACATTTATCCACGGATTGGGTTTATGCACCGGAATGGCGATTTATGTCGCATGTTTATAGTTTAATTGTCATTGGCTTCTAATATAAATCCTCATGTACAGTAAACTTTGATAATTTCGACTGGTTAAATACAATAAAGCCGAATCTATCCAAGCGTAAGCTATTAAAAAATATTTATGTTTTAAGTGTACGGCGCTCCCCCCTCGTACAATCCTCCAGTAACAACATAACAACGTGTATGCACAAAGGGCCGGAGAAACGATTTATTATTATATTATTAATGTTGTCAGTGGTGGTGGCGGTGGGCCCGGCCAACATTAGTCTCTCTCTCTAATTAAACCAGTTCCAACGGAAATTCACACACCTACCCGATTTTTATGCGATTACCCGATATTAAGGACGGCCGTTAATAATAGGGGGCCGCAACCACCACCGAACAACAACAAAATCGCGGCCAGTTGGCCGGAAAATTACGACGATCTTTCGGTGGAGAAACATCCTTATAAATCGACAAATTGATCGAATTTAATTTGGGGGTTACTAGTAAAATTGTCGTGTGTATAAATTGGAAAAATCTTTTATTTGCCATATAATTAATATATTTAACAGCAACTACAATACAAAATTTACACACTATATAATAACTTCAATATAGTAAATATGAATATAATACATGGGTCTACAAATGCATGATTTTCTTTATATTACATAAAGGTAATAATGAAAAAATATTGCTAAAATTTTCTTATCATCCTCCTCATTAGCCAGAACAAAAAAATCTATAACAATGCCGACAAAAACCCAACGATCTTTACATGTAATAATTATAATAATAATAATGATAAAATAGTTATTAATCATAAGAATAATATTAATAATAATAATAATGATAAGAATAATGAAGGGTCTGACGCCTAACTGTGCGTTTGGCTCCGCAACGCCCAACTCTCTCTTTATTATTATTTTCTTTTAAACAATTTTCGTCTTTCATTTACCTCTCAATTTATCATTTCGTTTTTCACCACAGCAGGAAGTCGCGCAAGACTCGCAGCTAGCGAACAGTTTATTGCGATAAATTCATAAAATGATTGCATAAACAGTACGTTTTTTCAACAAAAACAATCTTTACATGAGCAAATCTATACAAATTATGTACAAAGTTCATAAAATACGTTTAATTTATAAAGTTAGCAGCGGCATAGGCTCTAAATAGAAAGCGAAAACGACGAGTTTTTAGAAGAATCGAAGAATCAACAGAAACGTGTTGGTGTCGATTTGGGAACACCACCAGTCACAACCCGTACAATTTGACTTTAAAATATAACAAAAATAATAACGAGAAATCTAGAATCAGTCAACAATAATTTGGCCTAAATTGTCTTTCTAGCCCGACTGCGAACTTTACACAATAAACGTCCAAATTCTTATTTGAACAATTATGGGTACAAAAATACACCGAATATACTCTACAATATTTTTTTGTGTTTGTATTAATAATTTTCATACTGTACCAGGCCTCAATTTTTGTTAAAATTCGAAAACTCTTAAATTACGGACAGTCCAAATCTAATAAATATCGTTTAAAATCTAGTACATTGAAAGCACACGTAGAGCGCTGGTCGTGCCTCAATTATCAATTTCACTTTTATTAAAAATTTTGTTTAGTTATAAAGAATATCGATGTCGCTTGCTACTCTATTAATTTTGTAAATTTCCAAATTTTTACGCTAATTAATTTGTTTTTATTTTTTTTTTGTATTAAAAAGTTTGTGCATTGACGTTGAAACACTAAAAACATCCGCTTATAGCGAATTCAACAAATTCTATTTCGGTCCTCTACTCCGAAACCATTTCAAAGTCGAATTTAAACAATTTTTCGGTCAAAATAACGCTAATTTTCGAAGAAATTTGATTGTGGATTCGAAACGAAAAACGGATTTTGATTTGAAAAGACAGCAATAGCAACGGCAGCAGCACGAACAACCCTATAGCCTATATATTTTTGGATATCTTACGTTAATATCGAATCGACCTACCACTAACAACCACCCACAGTGCTCCATTTCAGCCGTACAAGATTTTTAATTTCCAATCTGTATCAGAGAAATTGTTAAGTACAACGAAATTTGGACGAAACAAATCCCGCTCAATCTTCGGTGATTATTGCATAGAATAATAAATGTAAATACATCGATAATTAATAATAATAATAATAATAATAATAATAATAATACAAATCGTAAGATTAATAAAGATTGCATACGCGGTTGGCAGTAAATGAAACAATCAGCTGTTTTGCCATAACAAATTGGAATTGAGAGAATCAAAACATTTATTTTCTACGCAACAAGAATAGGGCTCCGTTTACATAATAATTTTCGACGTTTTAAATTTTTTTGACAACTAAATATTGGTCATCGAACTGATGAATCACAGCCTGATTTTGTGCCCCATCTAAATCACTGGACACGACGACAATATAAAACAAATTAGTGATCGATGGGGTTGTACATTTTTTTTTTATAGTTTTTCAATTTTTTTTTTTGCTAAGATGTGTCGAAACTAGGGCGACCCGGGTTTGCGTCCGACATATCGTACTGAGCTAGGCACTAACAACTGGTTGAATCCGGATGGGGTAATATTACTCCATTTATACAATTTTTGTCGATTTTATTTTGGGGATGAAACCGAATAACAAAATAGTGATGAGCTACATGATACATACAAAAAAAAAACACATATAAACACGAAAATGAGATCATAACGGGGTTAAATAACGATAATTAATAATTGTAATTATAATAATTAATAATAATAGTGGCTGAAGCGGCCGATCTTAATGGGCCGGTTTCAAGATTAATTCTAATCTTTTTTTTTGAAATTTTGATGTAATCCGCCTTGATAACTCAAAATATTAATGATAATAACGATAATGATTGTTTATATTGTGCCAACCACACGAATGATTATTTTTTTTGACATAAAGAAATAGAACCAACCAGTCTTACAGTCTCTCACAATTGAAGACGCCTTCAAACGGTTCACCACTCATATTTGAAAACATTTGTATATCTCTGGGTACTGTGAAGGCTAAATGGGAACTATTTGAACCACCATCCATAATTTCGATATCGGCTAAATCTTGTATATCGAGTACAATTGGTGATAATAAATTAATATTTTCAATTTCATCCAAATCATCTAATGTTGCCGTTGTTGGTGGTCCTAATTTATCTTCAGGTAATGGTGGTAATGAATCATCATATATTGTGGCACTTTCCGGTGAATCCGGTATGTCGCATGATGGACTAGATGGTACTTTTGCTAGAACGCTAACTGGTGGTAACGGCATTGATGTTGGCATTACTGGCGATAAATCTAAACGTTCTTTCAATTTCGATGCTGTCTCCTCTGGAACGGCACTACGTCTTGCGAACAATTTCTTCTCAATCAATGGACTATTATTACTGTTATTACAATTATTATTATTGTTGTTGTGATTATTATTATTATCATTCTTATTATGCATCCTAGTACGTTTTGTTGTTTTTTTAGTTGAACTGGATTTCGGTGATGGTTTTGTTGTCTTTTTTCTCGGACGGTATTTATAATCTGGATATTCGCGTTGATGTAATTTACGTAAATTTTCAGCTTCTTCAATGAACGGTTGACGTTCTTCATCACTTAATTCCTTCCAACGTCTACCTAATTTCTTTGAAATTTCCGCATTATGCATATCGGGTTGTTTCTCGCAGATTTTTCTACGTTCAATTTGCGACCAGACCATGAATGCATTCATCGGCCGTTTAATATGATTTGGATTGTTTTTCTTTGTCTGGAACAAAAAAAAATATGGAAAATCACGTTTAGCGAACAATTATGATTTATGTACAACAATATAAAAACATAGACAAGGACATAAGATTATAGTATGTTTAATGTGACTTATATTAATATAAGAGTCCTATAAGGGGACCTAATATGGTGTCCTTTCACGATTGATCTTCATATCGTGCGCAAGCCCGGAAACAGTCTTCACACGTTCACCTCGTTATATCAAGGATTCGACATACGTGATTAAGCTATACGTACATCGATTTCGCAATCAAATATTCATATACGAATAGAACAACTAAAATAAATAATAATAATAGGCATTACACTTATGTAGATTTACGCACAACCGCTAACACACCTCAATTAAACACACAAATCAAGGAGAAAAATTGCCGGAAGCGATATTAATATTGAGCGATTTTTCCTTATTCTTGCAATAAATTCAGTTAAACTTTCCGCAATTATTTATATTTTATATAAAAGTTGTGCGAAATACTGTTTGTTCTATATTGGGGTTATTTGGAAAAAAATTCCGGACACACAACGATATCAGAATCGGGATTAGGGATTAATCTGGAAGGCAGAGTTGGTGGCACAACGCTCCCAACGGCGTGCTTAATTATGTTGAGTGGCGGCTCTATACTCCAACACACCGAATTATTATTCATCATCTCTACTTTCTCATCAATTACCGTATTAGAGCCTCAACTCAACAAAATCCATGTATCGAAGAGATAGTTCCTAGTTGTCGTAGTTCAAGCGACGCAACAAGATTTTAGAGTAATTGCTTTAGTTGAGGAAAATGGAAAAACAACCGACTCGAACCCAATCAAGTTATGAAACTGTTGTTGCAATAAAAGCCTTCACCCTAATAAGAAAGACCCCATATCAAGGGAGGGTGGCCTTAGCCCCCCCAATGGTCAATCCTGACGGCATAGTGGCCCAGATGTTGCGACCTCCACTATATTAGAATTACTCTTGTTGTTGTTGTTGTTAAAAGTGCAACAGCAGTAGGTATAAATGGGGGGCATTAGGGCGGGCGCCCAACAGCTGAACGGTTTTCGGATGACGTATTCAGGTCACGTGTGGCGCCGCTGTCATGGCGGACGCCACAGGCATCTGGATGGAGATCACGCACGGGCCGATGAGTTTGCATGTTTCTCGATTTCTGTTCATTGAATACTTAAAAAAAAATTCGACCACTTCCTCAATCATAATCGATTAATAAAGATAAATCGACGCCGGACGTCGACCAAAACGAATTTTGAAAAAAAAATCCTTTAATTAACTTGTAGTCGGATTGGAAAGTCAAATTGAATATGGCACACCTTGGCCCACATTGATAATTATGCCGATTTGTAACGCATCGATGAACTGGCGAAAATTAAAAATTGCAATTACAACACCAACCTTTAATTATTAAACATTTTCACAACTATTCAAATAAAGACAAGGAATAATTAAAGAAAAAATCGCCCCCGATTACATTTCCATTTCACACTCTACTAACTAAGCTCTTCTGTTATAGCCGACCAATAGCAGAAAATTTGGCGAATTTCGTGGGAATAGTGCTAATCTCCACTGTCTTTCAGGCCCGGCTATTCGAGATAAGGACATAAATGATAACACACTCAGCTAGCCAAGCTTAATCCGATTAGAGGAAGCTGTTAGTCCGGTCATTAGGGTAATTAAAATAGCCGTAACGCGTTGTCGGCTCGTATAAGTGGGTGGTTTTCTCGATGATCTAATCGTTATTTTTAAATTAATTCACAATTTTCTTTAATTGGATAGAAGACAAATATTATTTAGAAATTCGCATGTCAGTTTAAATTTAAAACTGGCAATCTTTAAATTTAAAGTTGTCTCTGTCAATCCACGGTATTTCCCCTAATATTAAATCCAAATATTTATAGTAGAAAAAATACGATTTCGTTTTAATGCAATTGTTTCAAATTTCGTAATGTAAATGAGTCATTATCATGATTATCGCAATTTTAATTACTAAAAGATAACTTTTCTACCGTGTTTGTCGCCTCGATTTCAACGGTTTCAAAAATGATAAAACTATTTAATATTAATTTGCAAATCGAATTCATAGAATTGTGATAACCTCGCCGATAACCGTAACCTACAGGTGCTGCTACATAAATCAATCACAGGATATAATTGGGGAAATTGCTCAATTTTCAATGTCCTTCCCACGATACTAGAAATATGCCAATGGCCCCCCGAAGTGATTCGCTTCCTGGATCCAACCATCAACAGTAAGAATAAAGACAAGGTCCTTTATGATTACTCGTTTGTTTTTGCTTTTATAAACATGACCTTAAACGTATCTTGATAATGTCATATCGCATTTCCTCCACGGAAATGCGTACAAATCTACAAATACCGGTTACAATATTCCACCGATTATCGAAAATCGAGACAATCATAAAACACATCGAATGGTTGGAGAGCACAAGTCGGCATCATCGTCGATTCGAAAACTGGTTTTTCGAATAAATCAACGTGTGTTTGGTTGGTTGGTTGGAACAACAGCACGACTCCGGTGGATCGCACCAGGTCATGCGGTTCATGGACTACTACTAGAGATATAAAACCCAACCAATAGGTAAACTTATCCTTGATGGTTGGAAAAATCTCATTTTTTCGAACGGATAAAAAATGGTTCATTGAACTCGATTTCGACGATTTTATCCCGGAAGAGCGACAATTGGAAAAGGCGATTTTCACACAATTTTCGTTGGATTAGACGGTAACAGCTGATTAGTTTCTATTAAGACGGATTAATGTTTATTATTGTTGGCACACGTGTGGGGATTGAGAAATTTGGAAACCTACCTGAGTAGCATCAGAGTAGGGTGTTGTTGAATTTTTGTCGATCAGCTGTGAGCCAAACATAATTGGTAATGCTGTACCAATACTACTTGGACTCGCTGATCTCGATGTTGTATCCATGTTTTGTTGAGGCACCATTATATTAAACCAAAAACTGGACACTCACTCACTAATTGGAGTCAGTCAAAAATCAACGAAATCAAATCAAAATTTAACAACAGTTTAAAAGTTTATGTTAATTTAAACTATAATTGTTCGTTTTGATCAACTTGTTTGGAGAAATTTCGTTTATTTGTAACTTTGAAAATTTGTCTAAGTTCTCAAGTGCTGTTGTTATTATAACAACACTCGACTACACTTAGCATATTTGCAACTTGACCGTTTTACGGTAACAACGCAACTGACAACTGAAACTTGATGTTTTCGGTGTGTATCTCAGCTGTTTTCGACGCCCCACCACCGTCTCGCAATAGGGAAAGTGGGGGAAATGACATGCGTCGTCAAGGAGATCTCCAGCTGATGGTGATTTTCCCTATAAACACTACCACGATTTCCACACAAACACACAGGTAATCCGCTTGGACAATCCACTAGGGCACCTAGTTGGCCGAATTTTCAAAAAATCACTAATCGGAAATTTGCTGAAAATTCGAGTCGGAGGAATTTCGACTGGAAATCGAACAGGTTGAAGAGTCGCCAATTTACAAATTGCCAGCGTGTTGACGGCGCTGAAACGCGATGTGAACTGTTGAAATTGAAACGCGGCCCGACTCCGGAGATCTCCAGGGCCCCCACTCAGCGCCGGTGGTTCGGACGGTGGCCGTTCGGCAGCACCGTACAGCTTTCAGGTGGAAAGCTCGCATCCATGAAAATGACCAAAAACCGAAATTTCGCCCCAATCTTTGGGTTGTTCCACTAAAACTTCCGTATTTGGCCAATTTCGGTTTAAAAATAGATCCGACGCACTATAAATTACGATAAAGTCGATAAAAATCGGGCATTTTAATAAACTTAATCACTGTAATTTTACGAATTTTTCTGTATTTATTAATAATAAATAACAATAATACATTCAGGGTAATATAAATTGAATTTGTCAACCTTGATGATAACAATGTCAAACATTTATCATAACAAATTTACTGTTCAAACCAGCGGAGCGCAGTGATGGTCTCCTTATCAAAATTGATAAGTCACAATTTGCATAAAGACATAACAATTTCTTTTGCGATTCTATATTGCCGATAATTACCGGAAAAAATTAGTTGTACGATCGAGTTTCAATAAAAATTCGTAAATATAAACAGACTGCGTGACTCCTGACGTTTCCAATAAAATTCTATGTTTGTTTGTATTTTAAACCGTATGCCAATTGCTTATTAATATCGCGTATTTTGTACTTGAAAATGAATTATTCAAAACGACGCACGATATTACGACGAATCGACAATAGTAAAGCGTTTTTATGGGGAAATTATTGGAAATTATTTAGAAA